>JAJHQE010000010.1:34612-98424 GCA_020826895.1 Aquilegia kansuensis
TTGTCAGTTCTGTAGTTTCATGAGTCGAAATGAGAATATTATGCTCGCCAAAAGCCAAGAAAAGCCACCAAAAAATGTGTTATTTGTACAAGGAAGGAGAATTGAGACTTGCACCCACAGAGTTGATGAGGGCACCCCGCAGACTGGTTTTATGGACTTAACTTTATGTCCAAGATGGGTGGCCCAAATCTCAGCCCAATCCGAGTTGTAATGAAGCCCACAGGTCAAAAATTATTTGAAGCCTTAATTAAAGCCCAATCTTAGAAAGGCCCTACATGAAGATCCAAAAGTCGAATTTGGGGCATGAGCTGTCTATTTGAAGGTCTTGGTCCAAGTCTACAATTTAAAACAACAAACGAATTAGGTTTTTCTGAAGTTCTGATGCTTCTAGAAGACAGCAGCAGCAGGCCACGAATTTGACCTAACATGGTAGACTTGTATACAAGTAATATACTTTGTATTCTCTATATAAGAGAAGTAATAACTAGGGTTTATGATAGTCAATGCTTGAGAGATCATAGTTCATATTCTCTTTTGTATTGAACTCAATCTTCTTATTCTCAATATTAATCCAATCACTTTTCCTTTATGATGTTTGTGTTATTATTACTTATTCCATGGTGTCATTATCAGGATGAGTAGCTAAATTCCCTTAGGGGACTGGTTGAACACTCTAGATAATGCCAAAACTACCTTCTTTTGTTGTTATGTTCATTGTGATTTAAAGCACTTAATACTTGTTTGAAACCGGCATGAAGTTGTTTGACATCATTTTGTGACATAGTGTCCATGGTTATTTCGCCTTGAGTTCATTGTTAAGAAAACCTAGTTGTACGCGCGTCGTCCCATGTCTTTGTCTTCGCGTCGTGTGTCAAAAGTATGGTTTTTGGTTCAGGACGTACGTACCTTCTTAGGACGTACGTACCTTCTTACGTCATGTCTGTCAGCAGAAAGTTTGTTTGGTCTGGACGTACGTACCTGTTCAAGACGTTCGTACGTCCAAGTAGTCAGTAGGTAAATTCTTGGTCTGGACATTCGTACCTGTTCAAGACGTTTGTACGTCCAAGCAGTCAGCAAAGTGTAGTTCGGGTGGAGACGTACGAACGTCATATCGACGTACATACGTCCAATGTGGGTTTTTCACTTTTCGGCCCATTTTCCTTGGTTTCCAACCCTAAGTATAAATAGGGTTTCTCTTCCAAAGAACAAGACAGTTCTTTGGCCTTCCATTGTGTTTCTAGGTGTGAAGTTTTGGTGTAGGTTTTGGTATTGAAAGTGTTTGTGGCTATTGAACTCAATTCCCTTTCTTCCCCATTTTTCTCAATTCATAACTTTGTGATTCTAAGAGTGGTATTGTGATTTCGGCTTCGAGTTTTCTTGTGGGTTTATCAAGAAGTCGAGTGTCTTGTGCGTACATCAAGGTGCTCTGGTGAAGTCAAGGTGTTAGAGATAACCAGGAGTATCAACTCGCAGTGAGTGCAGGTAGTTGATAGGTTTGTACATCTCTATTTCATCTAGTGGATTATTTGTTGTCACGAGGACAACCGTGGACGTTTCCCTTATTGGGTTTTACCACGTTAAAAATTTCTGTGTGTTCTTTACTTTATGCGTATTGTTTGATTGGTTGAATATTCAATTATTGTATAAGCACTATTTGTAGTTTCTCAATTGGTATCAAGAGCAGGGCGCTTGTTAAGGAGCGTAAAGGCTCACGCGTAGATCCTTAGTGCAATTTTAATGGATTCTGAAAAATTTGGAACACTAATTTGTCCTCCTAAATTTGATGGAACTAATTTTCCCTATTGGAAAGTTCGTATGGCTGCGTATTTGCAAGCTATGAGTGAGGATGTGTGGATCGCTGTGGAAGAAGGTTGGTCACCACCGAGAGTTACCATAGGTAGTACAGATGAGGTTGTTACAATTGTAAAGCCACGAAACACATGGAGTGTGGAAGACAAAGTTGCTTCTACTAACAACCAAAGAGGGCTTAAAACTATATTTATGGCTTTGGATGCTAGTGAATTTCGGAGAGTTCATGGTTGTATAACATCCAAAGAGGCTTGGGATAAGTTGGTAAGAACTCATGAGGGTGACATTGCTGTCAAAGAGAGTAAGCTTGAACTTCTTATTACTCAATTTGAAACTATGAAAATGGATAATAATGAATCTTTTGATGAATTCTTTATTCGTTTGCAGGATATTATCAACACTAGTGCATCTTTAGGTTTAGTGTACACCGATACTCAAATTGTACGTAAAGTTCTTCGGTCTTTGCCATCTAGATTCCGTTCTAGGAAAGATGCCATTCAAGAAAGCAATGACTTAAAGACCATGTCCATAAAGACCTTAGCAGGAAAATTGAGAACTTATGAACTTGAGGTTCAACTTGAGCAACCTCAAAATAAATCCTTTGCTTTTAAAGCTGGATCTTTTGAGGATGTGCAAGATGAAAATATTAATCATGATAAGTCTCTTGACACTAAGCAACATCTAAGTATCATTTATCGTCATCTCAAACATATTTTTAAGACTATGAAATATAATGGTTTGACTAACCATGGTTTTGACAAGTGTAAGCTTCCCAAGAAATTTGGTGCACAAGGGATAGAACAACAAAAAATCAAGTTATCTACCACTTGGGAGGAAGATGAAAGCGATGATGATGATGATGATGATGTAGCGGAAGACCATGCTACACATTGTGTTGCCTATGGAGCATCTTTGAATGAGAATGTGGATTGTCAGGTAACCGATATTGTCGATCATGAATTCGATGATTCTATTTTGGTAAGTCCTGGTGAGTTAAGGGAATTACATATGTCATCTGTTAAACAATGTCAATCCTTGCGTAAGACTAATCAGATTTTAAATGATATGGTTGAGTCTCTTGTAAAAGAGAAATCTGTACTTGCAGGTGATATGCATGCCTTATCTGAGGAGTTTTCCCAAGAAAAGCTAGATTTCCAATCTAGAATTATTTCTTTGGAAATATCCAATCGTGAGATAGAAGATAAGTATCGTTCTTTGTTGCTTGAGCATGAAGCTGTGAAAAAGGATTTATTTGCTTCTACTAAGCGATTGCAAGGGTTTGAGAAAGCTTCAGTTGATCTAGACACCCTTATTAAAAGTGGAAAGTTTTCTTCAGATAAGACTGGTTTAGGATATGACTATGTTGGAGCTTCCTCCAGTTGTGTCCCTTCTACTACTTCTTTTGTGAGGCCATCATTGCCTCCTTTGTTACCAAATCCTCATATTCCTACTCCGCCTCCACCTACCAAGGTTTTTGAATCTAAGCCAAATGTGATGACCAAGAACAAGACAAGCCCTAAATATAGACATTTTAAGTGTTTTACTTGTGGTCGGTTAGGTCATACTTCAGCTTTCTGTTGGGATAAAAATTCCATGGTTCCATATTCTTCTTCTTATGGTAATAATTATTGGAACTCACATTGTTCTTTTCCTGTACAGGCTCATCATTCCTCTTGGCCTCCTTTTATGCGAAGAAGTGGTCCTAAAAAGCCACAACACTTCAACAATAGAAAGAAGGTTGTGCAAAAGGTCATCAAACCACCCCACATATGGGATAGAAGCATCGATGCTGCCAAATGTAGTCTAGAGAATGAGAGGTTAAGGATTGGAAAGTCTACTATCAGGGATAATATTCAAAAATCCTCCATATCCGGGTCCAACTTGCAGAATATCTCTCAAGTATGGGTACGAAAGGATGACTTGAACGTTCTTTTTTGACTTCTTAAAGTCAGATTGAATATCATCTTCGTATTTTTTTTTTTTTTTTTTTTGTTTGTTTTCTAGCCTTGTGTTATTTTAATTGCATATTTTTCTAACCATATAGGCTATTTGTTTGGTGTGTTTTTGTCTTTTTGTTTATGCATGCTTTGTTTGTTTGGGTTGAATATCATGAAAAAAAAAAAGTTTACTTTGTTATGGGTGTTTGGGATACACATACTTTGTATATGTGGTTAGATTGGTCTATTGCTTTCAATCATTCTTGTATGCTTAGTACTCATGAATATAACTATTTTATTACACTTAGCATACGCTTGTGCTCTCATGTTTAGATTTTAGACCAATGTTCATCTAGTTGTGTCTCATGCATATATCCTTGTTTGATTACACTATGCACGGCTAGGTGACACTTTGAGAGTTTGTTTGCATATCTTTTTCCATCCTTTGAACATGATGAACTTCTAGGATAATCGTTAGTTGAAAATATACGTATGCATGCCTTCTTATGTTATCTTGATTATTAGTATGAAGGCGGTTTGGTAGTGGTCAACAATTCACAAAATCCCCAGCCTTTTGATCTTCTTGAGAGAGAAATCATTTGGTATATATACCCGTTGGGGCCGTGAGGGTCATGCAATGGCGGATGCACTCAAGAGATGTTAGTTCTTGTGTTGCACGTTATCATGATGTTGCACTACTTTAGGTTTGTTCTTAAAGGGGAAGTAATTTGAAAAGATGTAGGCTACACCCTACCACATGTTGCAAAAGATGAAGGTAAAATCCCTTTCACATGTTAATTTATGCACAATAAAAAAAATAAAAAAAAAAAAAAAAGGTTATAAGTGCATTTCCTCGTGTCTGTTTAGGCGTTTGTGAAGTGAAATCCTTCTAATGGTGAATACTAGTTGTTTTGATTGTTCTT
The DNA here is from genome assembly GCA_020826895.1 of Aquilegia kansuensis. Lineage (NCBI taxonomy): Eukaryota > Viridiplantae > Streptophyta > Magnoliopsida > Ranunculales > Ranunculaceae > Aquilegia > Aquilegia kansuensis. The sequence continues at coordinate 39,282 of JAJHQE010000010.1, forward strand.
ATGGTTTGTGAGTGAGGTGTGAAAATGACTCTCTTTGTGTTTTCTTTAGCTTTCCCACACACCAAGGATGTTTGTATGATGCATTTCTAGTAGATGTTTGGTTTCATATCTTAATCTTTGATTGGTGCGTACTTTGTTTAATGAAACCAAGTTTATTCATCTTTACTAAGTATCTTGTTTTAATTGAGCTTGCATATACTCTTTTCTACCCTTGTATGCTTGGTTCTTTGTGTGTTTCAAATATCCTTATTTGGTTTGTTGTTCTAGGTGCATCTTTCTCATATGCATTGCATTTAGGTGAAGCTTTTGTTTAGGGGGAGAATTCTTTGTATTGACATCGTGTTAACAAGTGTTTATTTTATGACTTCCGTTGCATATCCTTTTTGTTGTTAACATGATTGTTTTCTTTCTTTTCTTCTTTAATCTTATTTGTTATGGTTTGGTATTTTTCTTTTCTTTCTCTTTTGTTACCTTGCTTCATTTGTGACAAAAAGGGGGAGATTTATGACTCTAATACTAACATTCGTTTCTTCCTTTGTTAGTGTATTCTTGGATCATGTTTCAGGTATACTACATGTATGGGGGAGTGAACATGTATGGGGGAGTGAAAGTGATGATGATCACAAAATGCATGTACAGTTTTGGGTAAGCTCGAGTATTAAACGTTGGAGCTCATGAAGTATGGGGGAGTTGTTCGAAGAACTTCCGTTGGCTCTTTGATTGTTTCAGAATTTCTTGTTGCTTCCGCTCCGTCTCTGATAATGAAAGGTTCTTGCTCAAGCTGGATGTCAAGAATTGGTGACTTGGTATGTGTTCTACCTTGAGTGTTTTTGTAGGCATGTTTTATAAATGCCATGGTTTGGGTTTGTAAGCACGTTTTATAAGTGCTATTAGAGTCATAGGTTTTTGTCACAAAATCAATGTCAAAGGGGGAGATTGAAACCGGCATGAAGTTGTTTGACATCAATTTTGTGACATAGTGTCCATGGTTATTTCGCCTTGAGTTCATTGTTAAGAAAACCTAGTTGTACGCGCGTCGTCCCATGTCTTTGTCTTCGCGTCGTGTGTCAAAAGTATGGTTTTTGGTTCAGGACGTACGTACCTTCTTAGGACGTTCGTACGTCATGTCTGTCAGCAGAAAGTTTGTTTGGTCTGGACGTACGTACCTGTTCAAGACGTTCGTACGTCCAAGTAGTCAGTAGGTAAATTCTTGGTCTGGACGTTCGTACCTGTTCAAGACGTTCGTACGTCCAAGCAGTCAGCAAAGTGTAGTTCGGGTGGAGACGTACGAACGTCATATCGACGTACGTACGTCCAATGTGGGTTTTTCACTTTTCGGCCCATTTTCCTTGGTTTCCAACCCTAAGTATAAATAGGGTTTCTCTTCCAAAGAACAAGACAGTTCTTTGGCCGTCCATTGTGTTTCTAGGTGTGAAGTTTTGGTGTAGGTTTTGGTATTGAAAGTGTTTGTGGCTATTGAACTCAATTCCCTTTCTTCCCCATTTTTCTCAATTCATAACTTTGTGATTCTAAGAGTGGTATTGTGATTTCGGCTTCGAGTCTTCTTGTGGGTTTATCAAGAAGTCGAGTGTCTTGTGCGTACATCAAGGTGCTCTGGTGAAGTCAAGGTGTTAGAGATAACCAGGAGTATCAACTCGCAGTGAGTGCAGGTAGTTGATAGGTTTGTACATCTCTATTTCATCTAGTGGATTATTTGTTGTCGCGAGGACAACCGTGGACGTTTCCCTTATTGGGTTTTACCACGTTAAAAATTTCTGTGTGTTCTTTACTTTATGCGTATTGTTTGATTGGTTGAATATTCAATTATTGTATAAGCACTATTTGTAGTTTCTCATTGTTTACTTCTATTTTGCGACATGAAGTAAGTATCATTATTTGCATGTTATTAAAATACTATTGTTAGAGTCTAGGGAGACCTAGTGATAATTGCGTTTAGATTGATTAGAGATATGTGATGGAATAGCAGAGAGGTGACTATGATATATCTAGAATCAATCTCTTTTATTGGAACCTCTTTTGTAATTAAATTGAATAACCAAGAGGTGGTGGTTTGATTATGGATTAATATGTTGATTTAGTTTAATTGAATAGTTAAGAGGTGACGGTTTAACTAATAAAGCATATTCAATAGCATGCATAAGAGAATTCAATTTTAATTAAGTGGAATAGCTGAGAGGTGACTACTTGATTATTATAGGTATTGATGATGAATTGAAATAGGTGAGAAGTGACTAATTAATTGTTATTGATTGAACATGAAAGAATGACATGTATGTTTTGCATGATTTAGTTTGTGGATAGCAACTTTTCCCCTCGTTCATCATAAGATCTTCTTTACATCTCTATCCATCTTTTTAAGTTTGTTTAAGTATTAGTTTATTTATGTATTGCCTGTAAAAAGTAATCAAACGGCCTCTCTTTTATTTGTGATTCACTTGGTTTTTTTTAACCATTGTTTTCTATTGTGTTTGATCTAAGATCTTCACCTTTGAGGTAGGTACGACCCTTGCTTGTTACTTGTCAGCATTGATAACCAATATTTACATGCACAAGAAGGAAATCAATTTAAATCTATCTTTTGATTTAGAGGTTACACAATTAGCCTCTATCATCTAGATCATAACTTCTTTCCATCTTTCTTCTTTAAACAAGCACCACCTCCATCTTTAACTATCACCACCCACCATCACAATATCCAATTATGTTAACTCCACCAGTTCTACAACCCAACCACCGCCACTATATAAACCCTTAACACTCTATTACCAATACCACCACTACCATCAACCATATATACCTCTACTAATTACCACCATCTCAAAAATCCTATCACCACCAGCTTCACACACTCACAACCCATCACCATTAAATTTTAAAGCATATCATTAACATTATCTCACATTCTTCACATTCCATCATCATTACCTTAATCTTCACAACCCATCAACTTTTCATTCAAACTCAAATCCAATCTCCACCATTTAGTTCATCACATTTTCAACATGTTTTAATTGTTTTCAAAGACAAAGTTCACCAATTACACAAATTGTGGTGGTTTTAGTATGCTAATGATGGAGCTGAATGGGTGGTGGTGGTGGTGGTGGGTTGTGTGTTAGGGATTGTGGGGTTTGGGTCATGGATGTTTAATAATTATAAATTAATAAGATTAAATCTAAGTGGAGGGGTATTTTAGTCAAAAACCTTTAAAGATTGGTTAGACCACGGTCAATGACTTGGTTGACCGGCTTCAAATGAGAAAATAGGAGGTATCTCTAATAATTTTTCAAATCTGGGGGTATCTCAAAGAGTGCAAACTTTTCTAGGGCCATCTCTATATCTCCCTAGATTCATTAGTCGTAGTTGTAAGAAAATATATTAGATTTATGGAAAGCGAAAAAAAAAATGAAAGATTTCTTAAACAATAAGAATTTTTTTTTGAATTTATAAATCAAACACAAAGTGGAAGAAAAAATTTGTGAAAAGCTAAAGAGAAGAATTGCAATTGTAACAGAATATTACAAATTAGTTAATTAAAAAACTAATTTTTAAGCCGCCAATGTCTTTGGTACTTCTAAGCCTAGCGTGGTCACTACCGCCCATTTTCTATTTCTTTTTCAAAATGTTTTCAAAAGCCACAACTTTAATATTGATCTTTTTGCCACCATTGCCAAGGCCGTTCGTGGCCTATCGACCGCCCCTCTTCTTGTACATATTACTCGTCTCATGCTCCTTAAGCAAACTTTCGTTCTTCCTTAAACCGCTTGGTACAAGATTCCTTCCGCTCATTGGAATTCAGGTCTTTCTCGAATCTCCAATCATGTACCTTGGATTTCGGTCGGTGCGGTGGTCTCTCCCCAAGTTCCACGGGGATGGACACCTTCTTGTGTTTCTCTTGGTGCGGACGCTCCTGGTCCGTCATCTTCTAGCCCAGCCAAGCCCCCTTATAGTTTGGAAACTCGGTCGTGTTGCCAATCTTGAGGTGAATATGCGTAGTTTGTGAAACAAGAATCGAGAATTTCGTATTGAGGTGCGTGGCCGATTTGATTCTCAAGATGAGACGCTCTAAGCCATACTTGAAGCTCTTGAGGACGACCCCGCTCGTAGGCGCCGCCACTAGTCTAGTTTTAGTTGTTTGTCAAGTCATCGAGTCTATGTTTTATTTTTGCATTTTATTTTTGTTAATTCCTTTGCATTATGTATTAAATGATTATTTTCTTGTAATGCAATAGTTTAGTTTATAATTAGTATAATGAAAAAATTATTTTATTTTAGTTTATGCTTAATTATTATGTAATGCTATATATTCAAAGTATAAGCTACAATATGACACCAAAAATATACAATAGTCCTTCATAGGATTATGAAGTCTAGGGAATCTGACATTAAAAGACCCAACTTAGCACCTTTTAGGAGGTAACCTAAAATTGTTTGGGGGTGGAGTGATCGGACCTCAAAAGTGTATATTTATCCCCCGAATAACACCTTGTTTGTCTAGCACTTAGCCTTTATGTAGGTTTTCGGAGCCAAAATACGAATATTGAGTAAAAGCCCGCAAAAAGACGAGAAAAGCAAGCAAGGAAGTGTTATTTGCACAAGGTGAGAAGATTAGATATTTGCACCCATAGAATCTGCTAAGGGCACCCTGTGGTCAACTCTGGTCAAATAGGTTGAGTTGACTTTTTGGTCAATTTTGACTAAAGTTGACTTTTCGGTCAACTGTTGACTTTGGGTCAACTGTTGCTTACCTGGGTTGACTTTCGGTCGACTGCTGACTTCTGAAGGCTTTGGGTCAAATCTGTTGACTCATGTGGACCGGACTTCCTATTTTGGGTCTTGATCTTAGAAAGGCTCTACAAGAAGAACCAGGAGTCCAATTAGGGCCCATGAGTTATCAAACTGAAGCTCTTGGCCCAAACTACAATTCTAGCCTAAGAGGATTAGGTTTTGCTGATTGTCTAATCCCTCTAGGAGGCCAACAGCAGCAGCCAAGAATTTCACTAAGTTAGAAAGTCTTTGCATGCAAGTATTCCATTATGTAATAAGTATATAAGAGAAGTTGTAACTAGGGTTTTACTATCATCAATCTTTGGAGCTAAGCTAAGTGCTTAGCCTCAACTTGAAGATCAACTTTTGTACTCAATTCAATATCAATATCAATCCATGATTTCAATTATGATGTTTAATGATTTAATTATTTGTTCCATTGGTATGAGTAGCTAAATCATCATGGGGGGAAGGTGGAAGCTTTCTAGGTGATGAATGATTATTATGTTGTTTCTTCTTATTCATTGTGATTCGAGGTTCTTAATGCTTACTTAACTCTATTCGCGATATGAGGTAAGTATGATTATTTGTATGCTATTGTTATCCATGATGTTAAATATTATTGTTAGAATTTAGGGAGACCTAGTTTTGATAATAGTATTATATTTATTATAGATGTGTAGTGAACTAGCTGAGAGGTGATTACTGCATGTTTGTAATATTTATCAAAAATACCCTCTACGCGGAAACCAAAACTCAAGTGGTTGTTCACCTGCAAGCTTTGGCTAGCCTCGATGTATGCCTAACTCATGATCTCTAATAGCTCCCTTGAGCTTTTTAATGTGGCGCCCAGACCAACCCCGAAGGCTATGAAGGTCTGTAGGGTCAGTTCCGCAGGCTAAGCCGTCTAGGAAATACCCAAAAATATATTCTAAGTGTTAACCTGCAGACTTAGCCGTCTAGGGTAATATCTAAATTCCTTAATCCTAATTCCACAGGTGCGGCAAATGTACTAATGCTTGGGCAACTACTAAGAAATCTAAACTATCAATCAATCAAACATCACTCGACAATGAGATTACACATCAACTTCACATTCCAAATCCATTTTCGTATTTTATTTCCATTATCCAAATTGATCAAATACCGTCCATGGTATGGGCCATTTTAAAGCATTTATCAACTATATCCCAATGTTTAAAAATAATCTCTTTTATAAGCCTTTAAATTCCATAGCATCCATAGCCATAAAGAAAACAAGTTTCCATGTCATTTACCATTAATTTCGATACACCATAGCAGTATGAAATCCTTATTAATAGAACTTAATTCATGCTATAAAAATGTTTTAATCACTGTACACCGGCTCGACATTTGCTATACTGTCATAACTATCCAAACATATACCTTTAAAATAGAAATCAAATTTCAGAAAAATCTAAATAATATTATAAAGCAGTACATGAAATTCTAACCTTTCAGTAACTCTATCTAATAGAAATAACATATACTAACAGTTGGTACACAAAAAGAAATCATAAGATTCAAGCACGTCAACAACACATTCTAATTATCTAAGGTCATGAAAATTAGTCCTTTTCAACTCACCAATTACTAACCATGTCTTAAACAAATTACAATAACACATATATCTATACCCAAATGAATAGTTTATAAATTAAAGTAAATCCACTCACAGTTTTCCACGTACTACAGCCTCTCTTCTTCTCCCTTTAATCTGAAACTCTGCAACTTCTCCTTCCTCCACTGATCCGCAACGCACAGAAAATCCGACCCCCAAAATAGTTTCTTTTTCACTTCCAAATTTTTGCCACTTCTTCTTCTTCCACTTAGATCTCAGCCGCAAAACAATACGCTCTATTTTTATTTTCTTTTTTTTCGATCACTAATAAAACCCTCACATCCTATCTCTTTATATACAGCTAACAATCTCTTTCAAGGCGGCTAATCTGACGCCTGATAATGAATTCTAATCCAATCGTGTTTCCGAACTCCATGGAAAGAAAACTGTTCGTGTGTTTTTGTTATCAAATTTTGGTTTATTAAACCATAGTCCTCCCACCTTCTATTAATTACACTTAAGCCCTTGGTCTAGGGACTTGTACTCAATTATTCTTAATTCCAAATTAAAATTAGCATAAAATATAAAAGAGGGGGTTTACATGCAATTTAGTAGAATTTCTACTGAGGGATTTTTTTTTACAATTTAAAACCGAAATTTAGTGGTATTTCTATTTACTAGAATTGCTATTACAATTTTTTTTTTAAATTCCACAATTAAATAATTAACAATTTTTAGAATTGCACAGATAAAAAATAGTAATTTTTGGAATGGAATAGAAAGTTTGTAATTTTTTAGAATTGCAAAGAAAGTTTGTTTGTTTCAATAAAAAAATACAACCTATGTAATATTAGAAAGTGGGACTAATCATTAAAGCCAAAGTCAAACAGAACTTATTTATAAGTAGGAATCCGATTTTGTTCACCAGGAGGTCCCACTGGTGGTCAGTCTTGGAATTGGTCCAGGTGGCATGTTTTCAGCTTTAATTAATTTATATGTATATTTTATATATTTAGATATTATAATAATAAAAATAAATAAATAAATAAAAATAAATTTTTTTGAATGAGGTAACTCTTTGAGAAAGAAACAGAGTTCAATGTTTGTGGCTTCAAGTTTTATCAACGTGTGATTTAATTAAGTTTCAAATCCATGTATTTCTAAAGAAAAGAAATTCTTAAATGGGTACTTTGTTATTAAGAAAACTGATTCAAGAAAGCTTTAAAGTACCTAATGAATCCCATAGAAAGAAGAACCGACAATATTATAAGGGATTGTTAATAGAAAAAACTAATATCCGACTTAAAGTTAAAAATCTGATAAATAAATCAATTATGAGATTTTTCCACAAGTTTAATGAATTGGTGAAATTATAAAGTATCATTGAATTTTTTTTGGAATTTGGCAATGGCAAATTCCATCCAAAAAAGATTATTGTAAAACCAATCCATGATTGACTAATTGTAACTTATTGTATTTTTCATGTTTCCAGTTCTAATGGAGTTTCATTTTCATTGACTTAGCGAAAAAGATAAACTTTCTCTCTTTCTATTTCTTAGTAATTTTTATATTAAGAATTTTGTTATTTTATTTATTAATATCTAATAACTAAAAAACTATATTAATCAACCGACTTTTAGGATATCCATTATACTTCAAGTGTGGAAAAAAAACAATGTCCGTCAGTCCACTTTTAATTTTTTTTTCCTCTTCTTCAATCAATTGACCAATTCTCCTTCTTCTTTTTATTTTTTTTCAATCTTCTTCTCCTCATCTCCTCTCTTTCACTCTCAATTCTCCTACTTCTCTTTCTACTATCTTCTTCTCGTCTTTTCTCTCTAAATTCTTCTACTTCTCCTTTAATATTTCTTCTTTCTATCTTCTCTCCCCCAATTCTCCTTCTTCTTCGATTTCTCTTCCTAAAGTCGGTCCCCACCGTGTCACGGTTCTATGTTTATTAACACATGCTACTTGGACCAATCACAAGGCTGGTGGAAACCACCAATGGGACCTAGGCGAACAAAATCGGATAAGTAGGGTTGGCTATATATATATAGGGTGGCTCTAGTGCGGACTGTTCGCATATGGACTTTACAAACTCATGCGCGTTTACAAATTTTTGAAGTGGAACTTAATAGAAATTAAGACTAAGAAAAAAGTGTTCTTCATATTCTTTATCATCTCTGTTAGTTTCTTCTCCAGTTTTCTCTCTAACATTAAAAAAACATATATAATTAGTCTTGGAGCAAAGAAGGTGGGAAAGAATTTGAGAACAATTGGGTTTTCTTTATTGCACAATCATCAAGATACAATTTCCTTAAACTGATTTTTCTCCACTTAGTTTTTTCAATACCAATATATGAATTATACAATCTTTCAAAAAATATAACATAATAAAAAAAATCCCTTGAAGAGTAGATGTAGGCACTATTGTCAAATCACCATGAACCCTTGTGTCTCTTGCTTGGTTTTTTTTCTTGTTTCTCTATTTCTCTACTTGGTCAAAAATATGTCTAGATTACAAGAACAAATTTGCTACACACACTTAATCTCCATGTATCTTTGTGTGAATGTGTGTTTGTGTAGTGGGGTACTTTCCTCCTTCTCTAACTCTTAATCGTAGGAATGTCACCTCTTTGTCTAACAGGTGTTGAGTCGACTCAAAACTCAATAGACTGAACCTTGTCAAACTGCAACCTGGTTTTTCTTGTTTATCTTATATCTTGTTGTAGTCCAATGTTTTTATCTTGTCGTATATCATGTGTTAAGTATGTTACACACATTTCTAATTGTTCGCATTTGAACCCCCCCCCCCCCCCCGCCTCTTCCCTACTAGTCTATCTTGAAATCATAATCTGACTTTTTAGTTATTTGTCTTTGCGTTGGGTTGTGAAAAATCTTTTTGTTTTTGTAATTTTGATACTATACTAAAACCTTGTTCAGCCATTTTGTTTTTGATAGGCCTTTTTCACAAGTAATAGAAATGGAGCTTTTAGACTAATTTTGAGGCTTAAGTTTTATTTTATTTTTCTAATTCAAGCATAGAGCAATATTTTTATTTTTTAAGAATACAGGTAGACTTATTTAACTCAATGGTTAATATCATTTACTTTTGTTTGTCCAGGTCAAAGGAGATATCTATGATTGTGTTGACATTATCAAGCAACCTACTCTTGATCATTCCTTATTAACAAATCATAAAATTCAGGTATGTAATATTTTTCTTTGTTTTTCGATAAAAGGTACATATTTTTTTTAATTATTATATATAATATTATATTTTGGAGGCTTTTATGCGGACTTTACTTTTTAAGGGAAAAATCAGAACTCACCACCCCACGACCGTTTTGAACCCACTTTTGTCCCACTCTTCTCGTATGTCTCAATTATGGAAACCCTAGCCCTCTAAACTATTCTATCGCCGGAATTACTGATTCCGACTGTACTGTCTTTTCCAAAAAAAATTTCTCCATTCTTTTCAAGACGAAAAATTGAAGGTCCATTTTACCTATGAAATGGTGCAAAGGAATTGGGCAACATCTTTTATGATACAAACACGACTTTTTGCCTTGAGCTCGTCTATTATTTCTACATTCGTTGTTAACTCGAGCCGCAAAATGAGTATGTCTATCGTTGTTATTTCAAGAGACACAACTTTTATATTGATTTTTTTTACACCTTTGCCAAGGCCGTTCGTGGCCAATTGACCGCCCCTCTTCTTGTACATATTGCTCACCTCATGCTCCTTAAGCAAACTCTCGTTCTTCATTAAACCACTTGGTACAAGATTCCTTCGGCTCGTTGGAATTCAGGTCTTTATCGAATCTCCAATCATGTACCTTGGACTTCGGTCAGTGCGGTGGTTTCTCCCCAATTTCCACGGGGATGGACACCTTCTTGTGGTTCTCTTTGTGCGGACGCTCCTAGTCCGCCGTCTTCTCGCCCAGCCGAGCCCCCTTATAGTTTGGAAACTAGGTTGTGTTGCCAATCTTGAGGTGAATGTGCGTGGTTTGTGAAACAAGAATCGAGAATTTTGTATGGAGGTGTGCGGGCGATTTGATTCTCAAGATGACACGCTCTAAGCCATACTTGAAGCTCTTGAGGACGATCCCGCTCGTAGACGCCGCCACTAGTCTAGTTTTAGTTGTTTGTCGAGTCATCGAGTCTATGTTTTATTTTTGCATTTTATTTTTGTTAATTCCTTTGCATTATGTATTAAATGATTATTCTCTTGTAATGCAAAAGTTTAGTTTATAATTAGTATAATGAAAAAATTATTTTATTTTAGTTTATGCTTAATAATTATGTAATGCTAAATATTCAAAGTATAAGCTACAATATGACACCAAAAATATACAATACTCCTTCATAGGATTATGAAGTCTAGGGAATCTGACATTAAAATACCCAACTTAGCACTTTTTAGGAGGTAACCTAAAATTGTTTGGGGGTGGAGCATCATCCCCAAGGTCTTGGAATCTGACCATAAAGGACCATCATTGCATGTATTTGCGTAGTTTAACTATTTCTTTTCCAGGTACCCTTTTTTTTTAACGATTTAAGGTTTGTTTTCTAATCCTTAAGCAACGAGGATGTTGCATTTTTTTTAGGCGGTGGGAATTCATTAAAAAATAACAAAGTCCATGCATTTTATTAGTTGAACTCTCTCATTAAAATGTTTTCAACAAACCAAAATTATTATAGGCTAAATACCTTTTATATGATAAATTATGTCTTGATTTTTTATACTTAGTAGCTAAGAATAAATTATTTAAGTCTTGAAGTTTAGTTATATATTGCTTGTATAGGATCATGTGCATTGTATCATGTTACATTTTCTTGTATTAAATTCGTGCACATATAAACTTTATCTTAAGACTTTGACGATAAATTGTGGAGACTTAACCTAATGAGTTTTTGAGCCTTTGTCTATTTTTTTCTGAGTGATATACATAAAATCTAGAGTCAAATACTCGACCTTGCATTTTCTAGTCTCATATATTTTATTCCTAGTCTTGAGGTGACGTCAAGTGGGTGTAATATAAACTTAGGTCTTGTTTGAAGACGTGATCACCAAATCAAAAACTTAGAGATGATACAAAGATATATAGGTAACCCCCTACCTTTAGCCTACCCATTATATTATTATTCCATTAGGTTAACCATTTCACTTAGAAATATGAGGTCACTTACCTATATTTCTAGAACTTGGGGATGATTTTTGCAAAGTGACTACATGAAGAAAAAATGAAAGTCAAAGAAATCTCCAAGCTAGAAAGAAAGCGTTTGTCAAAGAAAGGTAAAAAAGTTTGAAGAATTCAAGAAAAGTCCAATCTTCCAAAAAGAAATTAAATATTAAGAATAGAAAGGGAAGATCAAAGGACTTGAGCTTAAACGGATTTTGAAATATCAAAAGAAAAGTACTAAATAAAGTACTTTGGAAAATAAAAAAGAAAGAATCCAAATTTTCTCCAAGTGTTTAGATTATAAAAATTTACAAGGAAATTCGAGAAGACCTCTAAGTTTCAGAAACCTCTTCCATTTTAAACCATGTCCTAAGCCAAGTTACAACCCATAAATGTCTTTGTAGATTTATGTTTGATATGGTAGGATGTGGAGAGTAAGTGAGAAGGCGCTAAGGTGAAATACCCGACATCTCAATGACTAACATATTTCTTCCATGAGACTAATTTCATTCCATACATTCTTGTGTTTTATTTTCATTTAGTATATGAGATGTTTGTTCATATTCTTCCCCATATGAATGAGGTAAAATATGAGCCCATTTCTAAGTGATTTTCTTTATGAATGTATGGCATATGAGACTTAAAGTCAAAGCAAAATTTCGGATAGTTATTTGAGATGTAGGTGTTTGTGTACATCATGCATACTTAAATATGTGTTTATGTTGTTATTGCATTATCTCATACACTTGCACTATATTTCTACATGTGGAAAGACTTCATTATTTGTTCTTATCTATTTAATCATTAAATTGTTCGGCAAATTTAAATAGTGTAGAGTATCAAGCCGATCTTTTGTATCTTACATGTTTTCATCTAATTTGCATGAAGTTTATGGGTATCTTCTCGGAAAAATCCTTAGAAGACTATAACTCATGCACCTGGGGTCTTATGGTTTAAAGCCTTGGTATTTAGGGTAAAAACACCATGTACTTTATTTATTCGTTGTAATATAGATATGCTCTTATTCCATTATCTTTTACTCGCTTGCCTGAGGACAAACAAAGTGTTGTTCGGGGGTATTTGATATGAGCACAAAAGTCTTATTCCTTAATACCTTCCAAATAACACTTTGTTTACTCATATGTTCTTTAATGTCCCTTTCAGTCATATTTTTAGGTTTATTATATTTCACATGCCTTAACTCTCACTAACTTGAAAGAAGGCCTAAAGTATTAATATTGGGCTTAAGTTGATGAATTATGAATCAAACTTGATAAGAGATTCAAGTCCACCTCCTCAAGGACTTCTAAATCAAAGAGGAAGCCCTCCAAAAGAAGGAAGACTTTGAAACCAAATAGGAAGCAACAATTGTACCAAGCTCAGAGGAGTATTTCCATAATACTAAAGTCCAATAAGATAGACTCACTGTGATCCAGGCAGAAGACGGAGTAAACGACTGAAGACCGAAGACCAGAAGTCCATTATCAACCCCCCCCCCCCGCACTACTGCTACTCGCCACATCGCTAGTTTACCAGTCCCAAACAATGTTTGTCCTGTGCCGACTTGTATGTTATTGGCCTTACACCGACCTAAGTCTATCCTATAGCCGACTTGATGTATTTAGACATGCTTTTCATGGTAGAACAATATATATACTATAGAAAATTAGGGTTTTGATATAACTCAATAGAGAAAAATAATATTCCACCTCTTGTATCTTGAAGCAATAGTTTTTATTAGGTTTTTAAGGTTTAAGAGTAATAAAGATTTGTTTTTCTATTGTTCCTCATCAATCGAAGGCTAAACCCTTTAAGTTATAAGTAGCCTCCATTGATAAAACCATGATATTTTAATTATAGTTTTTATGCTTATTTTCATTGAATCGTTTTCATGCAAAATAGTTATAACAATACTTTCATATTACCATATCAAGAGAGAAGTAATATGTTAGTTTATTCTTTTTAATATTATTGTATGTTAGTTTACCATGCCTACATGCTTATTACTTACAATACCTGACATATGAGTATATAATAGGGTTTCAATATAAACTTGGATTGCTTAGAGGATGATATTTGTACACCTGGATGGGTGGAACCATATAATTGATTACTTAGCGTCTTGTTTCTTTGGGCTTCATCCACTCTATTCATGCATCTCAAGTAAAATATTTAGACTTAATAGCTGAGAGGTGAGTGTTTCTCTATCCCGACAATAGCTGAGAGGTGAGTCGGGGAGATACAATAGCTAAGAGGTGAGTAACTAAGAACATGCATATTAACTAGATTAGTATTATACATGGTGGATTCATGAGGTTAACATGTTCCCTATTCCTTTTGTTGATCTTACTCTATTTTAGTAATTATACTTATAAAAGAATCAATTAATTAAGTTGTTATTATTTCTCTTTAAAATATTGTGGTATCTTCTTGGTAGTTTCTTTGTTTTCTTCTTGATTATAGTTGATTGATACTTTTCATTGTCGGCATACATCAAATCCTTGGAAGGATAATTGTTATTATAGTATTGAGTCAACAACAACATCTCATCATTCATCGATCACATCCGTATCCATCTCAACCATATTCAATATGGTTACAACAATACGATGACTTGTTTAGAGCAATATCAATGCAATGTGTAAAACTGGACACATCACCACCATCTAGGCTCCATGTAGGATTTTACACCTTCCTAAATTAAAATGCAAACCAAGAAAGTGTATCTTTCCCAACCCAAAGGTGGATGTGAGGATACATATCAACATTTAGGGTCACATGGAACTTCATGTACAGCTTCGCTACTTTATTTAAGTTTAAATGGAACTTCAAGTTCTGTCTGTTTCTCTATTTGAGTTCAAATGGAACATCATGTTCTGTTTTTCCATTATAATTAAGTCAAATGGAACTTCAAGTTCTATATGCTTTGTCTGAGGGTAAAATGCAAACCAAGAAAGTGTATCTTTCCCAACCCAAAGGTGGATGTGAGGATACATATCAACATTTAGGGTCACATGGAACTTCATGTACAGCTTCGCTACTTTATTTAAGTTTAAATGGAACTTCAAGTTCTGTCTGTTTCTCTATTTGAGTTCAAATGGAACATCATGTTCTGTTTTTCCATTATAATTAAGTCAAATGGAACTTCAAGTTCTATATGCTTTTTCTGAGGGTGTGGATCCACACCCCCGTTTAAACCTCCATGTTTCCAACTTCTATTTTACACCTTCAGTACTGGAAAAGCCTTTTCAACATCCCAAGGTGTAAACATCCACCCCCACCTTGGTTTACACCTTGCATTGTTATTACTCTTAAAGATGATATTAGCTTATAGTCAGTGCTATTAACTTATTAAATACAAGTATTAACCTATAATTATTTTTGCTTTGCTAATAAATGAGTACTGTACATTACGAAATTGATCCCAAATTTTATTTTACCAAAGTAATTGTTTAAACAAAGATTGTGAAATTGGTCTTAGGGATGTACAAAGCTTAAGATAATGTCTTTCAAATTCCACAATTTCCCCCTGGTCCACCAAAGAGGAGTTAAAGACCCCAGTCTTTTTGGTTGCCCCAATATTTTAGACCATAGCATTTAGGATTGTCCACATAACTCAGCATACCATTTTCTTTAGGAACCACCAAATTAGCAAATGCATCAAAAATATGGAGGTGTGTAATATAGCAAGCGTTTATGAAATCAGCCCCAGGTAAATGTCCATTCCCCATCGGGGGGCTATATCCGTCTGGATGCCCTATCGCTAGTCCACCCCACCCAACTATAGAAGCTCCTTCTTTTAGTTGTGGAATCACAGGCTGTGGCCAATAGCCAATTAATATATCGAAATATTTTAACCACCAGTTTTGACAGATTTTATCCTGTCACGAAGTAGCCAAAAGAAAGTTAATAAAACATTAAAGGATAACAAATTAAATACAATACACATTTACATATATTGATATCTTGAATTGTTGTGACGTCGAGGAGCTCAATATTAATCTATAATAGAGGGTTGGTACTCAATATAATTATTGCTATTGTCCATGGATCAGGTTTCTAAAATAATAGCCTAATATCATTAGCTATTTACGTTACCTAGTTTAGACTTTTGAGTGTATCATAGAGGAACATTTCTTCACAATCCTTTTACTAGGCAATACGGACATGCTTGTATGTGAAGATAAAAACTGATATATTATCGTCCATTCTTAATACAGGTTAAGGGTCAGCCTATCTCTATTAACTGTTTTAAAAAATATATCAATAACGTAAATTTTCTTATTATTTTTACTATAGTGAAATATATATATATATATTATCTTGAAAACATAAATACTAAGATATGTTTGTTCTCCATCATATGTGGATGTGAAAAGGAGTTGCATGCCAAGCGTATAACGTCGGCTAACTTGTACAAATACTGAGCAAAGATAATTGTAGCAGCCTGTTTTAAAATTATTGTTTCGTTGATGTAGAAAACAAATTATCAATAATAATAATAATAAAAGAACAATTAGAATAGCAAATGTAATTTTTTTATGAAGAGTAGTAAGTGTATAACTTACTGTCCAATAAGCAAATAAACGACTGTCGTTGTTCCCTGATAACTTTGGCGATACCTGATAATCCATGAATTATTAATTCAAATCTGAGAAACTACAAATAGTGCTAATATACCAATTGAATATTCAACCAAATCAAACAATACGCAGAAAGTAAATAACACACAGAAATTTTTAACGTGGTAAAACCCAATAAGGGAAACGTCCACGGTTGCCTTGATGACAACAAATAATCCACTAGATGAAAAGAGATGTACAAACCTACCAACTACCTGAACTCACTGCAAGTTGATACTCCTGGTTATCTCTAACACCTTGACTTCACCAGAGCACCTTGATGTACGCACAAGACACTCGACTTCTTGATGAACACACAAGAAGACTCGAAGCCGAATTCACAATGAAACTTGGAATATCACAAATTTATGAATTGAGAAAAGGGGGAAGGAAGGGAATTGAGTTCAATAACCAAAAACACTTTCAACACCAAAACCTAAACCAAACCTCAAGAACAAGAGGAATAATGGACGGCCAAAGAACTAACTTGTTCTTTGGAAGAGAAACCCTATTTATACTTAGGGTTGGAGAACACAGAAAATAGGCCGAAACAGTGAAAATCCACATTGGACGTACGTACGTCGATATGACGTTCGTACGTCTCTATCCGAAACAAAACTCGCTGACTGCTTGGACGTACGAACGTCCTAGCTAGGTACGTACGTCCAGACCAAAAACATTCTTGCTGACTGACCATACGTACGTACGTCCTATCATGGTACGTACGTTTACCACAATGAAAGTTCTGCTGCCTAACCTGACGTACGTACGTCCTAACAAGGTACGTACGTCCTGAACCAAAAACCATACTTGTGACACAAGACGCGAAGACAAAGACACGAGATGACGCGCGTACAACAAGGTTTTCTTAACAATGAACTCAAGGCGAAATAACCATGTACGACCAATGTCACAAAATTGATGTCAAACAACTTAGAGCCGGTTTCAATCTCCCCCTTTGACATTGATTTTGTGACAAAAACCTATGACTCTAATAGCACTTATAAAACGTGCTTACAAACCCAACCCATGGCATTTATAAAACATGCCTACAAAAACACTCAAGGTAGACACATACCGAGTCACCAATTCTTGATATCCAACTTGAGCAAGACGCTTTAACCATCAGAGACCGAACGGAAGCAACTAAGAATTTCCGAAGCAATCAAGGAATTAACAGAAGTTCCTTCGAGCAACTCCCCCATACTTCATGAGCTCCAAAATTCTGACACTCGAGCTCCCCCATAACTGTACAACCTCTAAAAATATCAACACGTTCACTCCCCCATACGTGTAGCATACCTGAAACATGACCCAAACATATCCTAACAACAAAGAGACGATTGTTAGTAATTAGAGTCATAAATCTCCCCCTTTTTGTCACAACAAGTGAACAAAAGAACCAACCAACAAAAGAAACGACAAATAGGAAATAAATAGATAAAAAAATACCAAGAAAAGAAATCAACGCCAAACAATCAAGAGAAAACAAATAAAAAGATAAAACCTATCCCAACTCTTAAAGTTCAAGAAAACAACTAATAACCAAACACATGAATCCATAGTCATAAGAAACAATAAAGACAGAACATAAAGCTGAAATTAACGAATACGAAAAACTCGTTCCCAATGACCTAGAGGAAGCTTGGAGAAATAAGCTTCCGCACGAGCCGAAGATCTATTCCACCGAGCTATCACATGATCATCATAATCCTCCAGCCATTCACCCGTACAAAATAACTCCTCAATTCTGCTGTCCAAGCCACAGTCGGTGAGAGGAGCAACAAGTCCTGGAACCTTCGGGTAACCAACCAACTCCAAGATGTGATTTTGAAGATGTCCCGGCAGTCTCTCCCAATGATTGACATGAACTATGCATGGATTAAGAAAAGGTGGATGAATATAGTCATACCCATGGGGAACACGACATAAGCGACAAACCTTTGCATTGTTTTTGTATTCCATCACCATAAACGACACATAACCAACAGCCGGAACAAATACCCCATGAAGTTCGTATTCTGCCATTGAAAATTCTGAAGAACAAAGACAGAACTAGAAGGAGGTAAGAAGACACAATATGAGGAAAAGAAGAGAGGACTCCCATATATATAGAAAAACAAAACAAAAAAAAATAAACCTAACTTGGGCCCAATTAGGAAGGTCCATTACCTAAGTAGCAGGAATTTACTACAAAACAGAAAGGAACTAGAACTAACATCAAAATAGCAATATCCAATAACATACTCAACATCTAAGTGTAGAAACAAAAACGAGATAGCAAAAGTGCAACGTGAAGTACAGAAATACAGAGAATAAACCAGAACAAGAACTACTCGGACTCCGAGTCACCATCACTATGGTCATCACCCGAAGGACCAACTAGACCATCGTCCTCACTCTCTCTATCAGTCATCACCATCAATGTCACCTGGAACTGGAGGTACCTCTTCCGGAAATGGAGGCAAGTCGATGGGAGTGAAGTCTAGCTGAAGATGACGCATCTGAGCAACGTTCATCCTATGAAGATCACGGAGCATAGCATCATGCTGAGAGAGGATGACTCCAAAACGATCTAACCGGGCATCCATATGATCTTGATGACGTCGAAGAGAAGAAACCCGAGCATCAACTGCTGCAACTGCCCGATTGCCCCTAGCTGAGGCTGAGACGGGGCGTCCAGAGGTCAAAGCCCGATCAAAATCATCATGGAGATCAAGAGCCCGGCCTCCCCAAATTAGGTGATGCGTCAGACGCGCACCCACGGACTCAAAAGCAGACTTCCTAGACTGGCAGCCCTTCTTGATGGCATTGACCCAGTCATGGCCAACAAACCTTGGAGGGCTCACCTCCATATATTGTCCCTGAAAACCCAAGTGCTTGAGTATTGTCATTATAAAGCTAGGGAAAGGAAAAGTACCCTTAGCTGCATCGATTTGAAGCATCCGTGTGTAGATGACTTCAGAGAGATGGAGATGATGCACCGACATACACACCACTAATTTGACCATGTCGTCGGTCATGATGATCTTGTTGCCCTTTGTAGGGTAGATGTTGGAATGGGCAACCATGTGCAAGAGGATGGCGCTGTAAAACTTGGCATGATATCTTTCCGTGACCCCATCGATAAACATCCTCTGAACTTGATCGACAAAGTCAATTTGAATCGCATCCGGAATAGGCCACCTAACATGAACAACATCCTCTGAGAGAAGATTATCATCGATCCCCAATGCCTCACGTATCACCTTCGGAGAGATAGTGTATCTCCGACCTTCAATCAAGACTGAGAAACTCGAGCGATTCTGTGAGGGTGTCTTCGTCTCATAAAAGGCAATCGTGTGCTCAACCAAGTACTTAGTGATTGGTTGAGCCACCCTTAACCAATTTCTAGCCTCAAAGAACGAAGCTATGTTGCCGAGTTGGGTAGCCCCTAGAGGGGTGGCAGCGATGTATCCCAAGTCGAAAAAGCGCTCAGGAACAATAGCCTTGGCTCGAGGATGAGCCCCACGTGAAGTGGGAGGAGGCGAGAAATCTGAAGAAGGACCTCTACCCGTCTGAGCGCGAGGAGCACGTGTGCCCGAAGACGAAGCACCCTTGGAAGCAGATGTCGTAGGGGTTGTTGTGGTGCGTGCGCGCTTTGGAGCCATTGCCTACATAATCACAACAGCAAACAAACCAAAACTGTAAGAAAATTGACGAAATAGACAATAGCAAGTTCATTGAGGCATTTTATCAAACACTTGATGTGCAGAATCTTGATACATGCTATTGACAACAATGTAGCAATTGCAAGCACCTAAACACAAGGAAAAAACATGAACAACAATAGAGAAGAAAGAAACACTCCCCAAGGTCGTCCACAACTAAAAGCAAGGCGAATTCGAGTGTCGAAACACCAAGTTCCATTAAGTCATTATGTAAGCATACAACCTTAACTAACAATACTATAAAGTAGAACCAAACAATCAACAAAAAATGACAAGAAAGAAGAAAGAAAGAACAAACAAAAACTTACAAGTGATAGTGATTGAGGATAACCAACAACTTTGCCGACTAACACACCGAACCAAAACAATGACAAGAGAAGGGGAACAAATGCAAGGAAGAAAAGAGTAGAAGAAGGTCTCCTAAGACAAGCAAGGAAACTCAATATACTAACTGTTTGTAATGTGCCAAAAGGAAGGAAACACGATTGATATAACAGTTGGCTTTGTGTTCAAAAAAAATTTTGATTTTAAACAGCAATTGGGCCGAACTGTATCAGGGACGTACGTACGGTATAGGGACGTTCGTACGTCGAGCCCACAAAAAAAACATCTGCCCAAACACACGTTCGTACGTTCTAGGAACGTTCGTACGTTGGAAAAAGATCTGTCCACCTAAACGTACGAACGGCATGACAGCGTACGTACTACCCCTTTTTTTTTTTTTTTTTTTATAAAAAAATGAAGGACCAACCTAAGGACCAGAAAACAACCCGAATAACAACCCAAAACAAATATTGAGAGACATCACAAAGAAACATTTCTACTTATTGTAAGGATTCCAATTATAGCAGAATTACAACTCAAACAAACCTCAACCACAAGTAAATGCAAAATCGAAGAACTACATCATACACCAAGCCATGGTACTTACTAGAATGATGCAAGCATGCAGAAGAAACAGATAGACCTATACCAACCTCCGGAAACAAACTAAAAACATGATCATTGAATATATTGAAAGTCACTTGCAACTAGACAAATGTGAAAGTGAACCGGATCACAACAAAACCAAGGAAACACAAAATATATATATTTTTTTTCTTGTCTTTCAGCTAGACAAATGTGAAAGTCACTTGTCATTTTTTTCTTTCCTTTTTTTTTTTTTTTATTTTGTTTGTAAAACCATTTGAGACAAATGCCATTCCCGTGTGGGAGTATATAATATCTCCATCTCTTACCAGAACACGAGGGTAGGGTGTAGCCTACATCTTTTCGGCAAAACACACTCAAGAAGTGCAATACCATGGTAACGTGCAACACAAGAACTAACATCTCCTGAGTGCATCCGTCAGAGCATGACCCTCACAGCCCCAACGGGTTCTTAGCCAAATGAGTATGCTCTCAAGACATTCAAATGGCTGGGGATTTTGTGAGTCATTGACCACTTACAAGAGGTATATAAATATACAAGAAGACGATGACCATGAAGGAAAATCATATACGACTGGAGATATACAGGTATTCAAAATGACAATCCAACTACATGTAAATGCATCATGTAAAAACTACCAAGACGGAGAGAGTATGATGTAACCCTACAATTATGCATGACAGAAAACCACAGTTGAAGATGCCAAACTAGAAATATCTGTAAGATGGAATCCACACAATAAAGAAAGTAGTATGTCCTCAATACCAACAACAATTAAGGAAAAACAAAAGAATAACTGAACCTAAACATCCTAAACACAGACAGTTCCAATGAACAAATTAGGTATAAAGATGCGGAAGGGGTGTAGTGACAATGAAACAGTTATCACGGGAGCGACTACCAGTTAACAGCAAGACATGATTTGAATCAAAAACATCACACTTATCATCCTCAAACACCACCTTAAACTTAGCATCACATAACTGACTAATACTCAATAGATTGGACTTAAGACCCTTAACAAAAAGAAGCTCATGACTATTGAGCGATCCAACCTCAGAGAAGTTACCTTTACCTTCAACCGGAAGCATTTTACCATTTCCAAAACTAACCTTACCTCCATAACCAAGAGTCAGATTATCAATTAGAGTCTTATCACCTGTCATATGACGCGAACAACCGCTGTCAAGATACCATGATGAAGGCATTGGTTCAACCAAACGAGCCATGTGAGATACCATTTTCCTGGACGCATCCATACTCCTATCCCAGAAATGTGGTGGTGGAGTAGGCATGGGTGTTGCTTGAGGGCGATTTCCATAAGAAAAAGTTCTGGGCAAGCCCCACGGAGCATAGCCATTCCACATGTATGGAGCCTGCATGGAGAAAGTGGAAGACTTGTTCCAATATGAATTACCTGCAAAAGAAGAATGGTGAGCAGGATACAAATTGTTCCAACAAAAAGCAGAAGTGTGACCCATGCGACCACAGGTTAGACATTTAAAGCCTTTGTGTCTAAGATTCTTTTTCGGGACATGCTTTACACGAGTAACCTTGGGTGGGGAAACCACACCAGACACCTGCACAGGAGCAGGAAAAGCGACACCTGTTGGTCGGACAAAAGTAGTACGGGAGGTGCTAGCAGTAGAAAGAGGAACAAATGTGTCATAACCTAAGCCAGATTTATCTGAATGGGATTTACCAATTCCCAACAGAGAGTTTAGATTATCACTAGCTTTACCAAACCCAACCAATTGTTTGTTAGCAGCAAACAACTCAGCTTTTACTTTCTCATGTTCCAATACAAGGGATCGATACCGTGTCTCCAGATCATTATTCAGTTTTTCCAGAGTGGCAATACGCACTTGGAAATCCTCCTTTTCCTTCACAAATTCTTCCTTCAACATGTTGGAGTCACCTGCAAGATTACATATATCCTGCCCAAGACTATCTACCTGTTCCTGCAAGACAGTGTTAGTTTTTTCAAGCAACTTTACTTGTTGCATGGAAAACTTATACATATCACATAATTCACTAGTAGTAGCATGAACACCAGAATCAGAAACATTAATATCATCAGTAGAGGATACAATTCCTCCTGGATGCTCATCCAGGGATGCACTGAAGACCACATAGTTGGAGACAACATTTGAGGGATTGCCATCCTCATCTTCATCTGAATCATCCCACGTCACTGTGAGGTTCGCTTTGGAATTATCACCAGGTTTGCGATCCACTTTCTTGTCACATTCATTAGCAAAGTGTCCATATTCACGACACTTGTAACATTAGACATCTTTACGATCAACTCGAGCTCTTCTTCCATCCACAGAGAATCGCTCAAAACCACGACTCCTAGGAGCATTTGAGGAGTCAGGAAATCGCTTTCGAGGGTCTCGATTCTGTTGATATTTCAGAATCTTCTGAAAGCTACGTGACAGAAACGCATAGTTATCATCCACAGCCTGTTCTTCATCATCAGAGAGTCCTGTGGGAGTTTCTTTAGACGATGTAGCCTTGAATGCCACAGACTTGTTCTTCAAAGGTTCTTCCAAGGCCTGTTCCATCTCACACGTCCTTAGTTTCCCAGCAAGTGTCTCAATGGACATGTTCTTAATCACATTACTCTCAGTAATGGCATCCTTACGAGAATGAAACCGAGGAGGCAAAGCACGCAATATCTTACGTACCACTTGTGTGTCAGTATATGCATGACCAATAGCAGCACTGCAGTTTATAATGTCTTGGAGACGAATAAAGAAATCATCAAAAGTCTCAGAATTATCCATCCGTAGATTCTCAAACTGAGATGTTAACAGTTCCAGCTTGCTTTCTTTGACCGTTTCGTCACCTTCATGTGTACAGATAAGCCTGTTCCATGCATCTTTAGCCTCTTCACAGCCTTGCACACGACGAAACTCACTGGCATTTAATGCCATGAAAATAGCATTGAGTGCCTTGTTGTTATAATTTGCCAACAACTTCTGTTCAGGCGTCCACTTTTCACGTGGCGTCAGTGATGTAACGGCAGTATCATCAGTACCTGTAGTAGTCAGAGGTTTTTTCCACCCTGTGACAACAGAAAGCCAGACTTCTTCTCCTAATGCTTGGAGATAAGCTCGCATCCGTACTTTCCAATGACCAAAGTCTTTTCCACTGAATTGTGGAGGAAGACTTGAAGTAGCAAACTTGTGAGGTTCCATAAAGCACTATTGATCGTTAGCGTGAGCCTTTACGCTCCTTAACCAGCCCCCAGCGACTGATACCAATTTAGAAACTACAAATAGTGCTAATATACCAATTGAATATTCAACCAAATCAAACAATACGCAGAAAGTAAATACCACACAGAAATTTTTAACGTGGTAAAACCCAATAAGGGAAACGTCCACGGTTGCCTTGATGACAACAAATAATCCACTAGATGAAAAGAGATGTACAAACCTACCAACTACCTGCACTCACTGCGAGTTGATACTCCTGGTTATCTCTAACACCTTGACTTCACCAGAGCACCTTGATGTACGCACAAGACACTCGACTTCTTGATGAACACACAAGAAGACTCGAAGCCGAATTCACAATGAAACTTGGAATATCACAAATTTATGAATTGAGAAAAGGGGGAAGGAAGGGAATTGAGTTCAATAACCAAAAACACTTTCAACACCAAAACCTAAACCAAACCTCAAGAACAAGAGGAATAATGGACGACCAAAGAACTAACTTGTTCTTTGGAAGAGAAACCCTATTTATACTTAGGGTTGGAGAACACAGAAAATGGGCCGAAACAGTGAAAATCCACATTGGACGTACGTACGTCGATATGACGTTCGTACGTCTCCATCCGAAACAAAACTTGCTGACTGCTTGGACGTACGAACGTCCTAACTAGGTACGTACGTCCAGACCAAAAATATTCTTGCTGACTGACCATACGTACGTACGTCCTATCATGGTACGTACGTTTACCACAATGAAAGTTCTGCTGCCTAACCTGACGTACGTACGTCCTAACAAGGTACGTACGTCCTGAACCAAAAACCATACTTGTGACACAAGACGCGAAGACAAAGACACGGGATGACGCGCGTACAACAAGGTTTTCTTAACAATGAACTCAAGGCGAAATAACCATATACGACCAATGTCACAAAATTGATGTCAAACAACTTAGAGCCGGTTTCAAAATCAATATCCAATAACCTAATAAAGGGACTGTCACTGTCTGTGATGAACTTGGAAAATAAATGACTTATCCAAAAAATGTCTACATAATATGACGTACCATCCACCCAACCTGTAAGCTAATTGGACCATTTTCAATACCCATTTGATCGGTGCTTAGTTGATAAACTTTGATTCGTAGACTATATATATTCAAGCATCCGTGGACACCATAATATGTTGTTTTCTCAGATGGCTTAAGAACTCTTACCTGCACAACTAAGGAGTTAATTATTACAGAAAAAATTTCCCTTAACCCCAGATATTTTATCCAAGATTTTCATTGAACTCCCGCATTTGCTTCCATCTTACATTTATTATTTTTATCTTTTATCACGAAATTGTGAATATACTGAAAAGAGAAAACAAGTTACAAAATAGGGAAAATTGTTGATAACCCCCCTAGTTTAGGTCACTTTTGGCGAAAACCTCGTAATTCTACTATTTTAGCGTAAACCCCTAACACCCCAAATTATACCATATTTTCCCATTATACCTTTGACTCATACACTTTACCTAAACCTCCCAAATTTGAATTAACAAAAACTATTAAAAACAGTTAACCTCCATTAACCAAACATGTATTTGAGAAAACCCTTGTGATCTCTTTGACTTTACCCCCTCCTCCATTACAGAAATAAATTGTTTTATCATTGATAAATAAAACTTAAGTAATAATTAAAGTGTAAATTAAGAAATACATAGAAAAAATTAATTATTCCAATAGGGTTTCTTAATTTTTGTGACAAACCCAACCCAGCCTATCAAAACGGGGTGGAGTGGAGGGAGTAATATATTGTATAATATAGAAGTAAGATAAAATAAATTATGAAATATTTCACATCTAAATAAAGATAATAAAAATATATAAGATTCTTTCAATTCAAAACATATAAACTAAGTAACGTTTTTCAAATGTAGAACATTGGATATTCAACTTACATGTTGACCAGTGAAACTTTATGTATGTGGATGAATAGAGTTAAGATGACTTCGGAAAAAGTTCTTTTATCTAATCAAATCTTCCTTTCTTGTTCTTCGAATAGGGATTGTTTCTCGTGGGCAATTTACATCACTTACTCAAGCCCAAAAATTTAAACCTTTCTTTATGGTAGCATTTTTCATGATATTGTGGTGGATGCGTAGGTTTCATCTACACATGATAGTAAATGATTCATACAAATTAATGAAAACAATTCTGGTATAACTCTTTTATTATCAGCTTATGAACTAAACAAATTCTAACATTGGCACACAAATCTAAGGAGTTGGCATTATTTGCTATTGCAAAGGCATATTTTTCTGTTAGACTTATTTGCCCTCTAGATTTAATCAATTAATCTAACCTGGATATTATTTGTTATATTTTTTGTGTGGGATTTGTGGGATACATAAAACCCTACCACGTATAGGTTCAATGAATCCTAGTGGGATTTGTTAAAAATTTTGATTTAAAAGTGAAAAGGTTTTAAAAAATAATTAATAAAACCTAAATTGAGAGAATATAATAATATACTTGAGAATAAATAAGTCTAATAGAAAAATACACCTTTGCAATAGCAAATATTGCCTTGGCAATAGCCGACTCCCAAATCTAATACTATATAAAAATTAAAAATTGTAAATACATGGATAGTTTTATATAAAACATCTGATGGATACTTTTTATGACATGAGCTCTCCACATCCTCCAACATCCATTATATCATGAGTTGAATGGAAACACGATTTCTTTTCTCAAATGAAGGATTTATATAAATCTCTACAAGCCATTTGGCCCATATAATACATGGGATTTAAGTTGCGACCTATAATAAGTGTGAAATTATTATAAATCAAGTCTTTAAGTTGTGGCCCATTAATAAGTGTTCAAAACTGTAACGACTCGTACCCACTTTAGGGGTACTTTAGTAATCTTACTTATAGCCTACGACCACGATTAAATTTAATATAATCTTAAGCGATTGGTTTAGATAATGGAGTGTCTTTATTAGAAAAATATACAAAAAATAAGAACCAATATATGGAAAAAAAAAAAAAAAAAAAAAAAAAAAAAACAACTTAATACATAGTTTCGAAATTTTGTAAACTCGATGTAAATATAATAGTTTATTTTACTATTTAAGAAAAGCCATTTTATTATTATTATTAGTATGGACTTATGGACTTTACGACCGAGCACGACGAAAGCATAAATGGGTTCAGATAGATCAACTTACCTAAATGAGATTTTATTAAAATTTTGGGGCAACTTATTAAAGTACTCCCAAGAGCACTAGGGTATGTGGGGCTACTTGCATGGATTAGTATGAGGGTATTTTGACACCTCCTACTTTGGGTCAGTGAGGAGCTGGTTTACACAGACCTTCCCTTCATCAATTAAAACCAAATTGAAGTAAGAGAAATGAGGACAAACCACTCACCAGAACCTTATTCAATCAATTAGCAATTAGCCTGTAGCTATTTAAAAGAAATGAGATCCCGATATGGATGAGCAGTAGTTCTATCAAAGGACTTCATGTTTAACTAATTTTTAATCTTAAAGGGAGAAAAATAAGCAGAGGTTGAAAGGGAATTGGGATCTAGATTTCTTTGACTCATTTGGGTTTTGTAACAAGTTAGTTATGATCAACTTTGGATGGAAAGTTCTGATCAAATGGGAATCGAATTTGGGCTGCCATGATATGGACTAATTAAAGAGTGTGATATATACATGACTACTATTGCCTGATTAGGAGGTGGTGATTTGAAAGACTAACTGTAAGGTGATGATATGGATTGATCAATTCTAAATATGATTAAATGATTGGGAACTAGGGTTTAAAGCCATATAGAATTCAGTTTGGTCGAGATTTATAATGGTCTAGAAGTGGGTTTTTATAACACAAGTGTGTAGAATTTGGTCGATGGAGCCAAGAGAAGTTGTGGTATGCTTAGTGTGGGAAAATGAAGTTGCTGGTAAATGAAACCGGCATTAAGTGGTTTGACATCAATTTTGTGACAAAGTGTCCGTGGTTATTTCGCCTTGAGTTCATTGTTAAGAAAACCTTGTTGTACGCGCGTCGTTCAGTGTCCTAGTCTTCGCGTCGTGTGTCACATGTGTAGTGTTTGGGTCAGGACGTACGTACCTCTTCAGGACGTACGTACGTTTGGTATGTCAGCAGGAAGTTTGTTTGGTCAGGACGTACGTACCTTCTTAAGACGTTCGTACGTCCATATAGCCAGCAGCTCGTTTCGTGTGGACGACGTACGAACGTCATATCGACGTACGAACGTCCAATGTTGGTTTTCACAATTTCGGCCCATTTTCCTTTGTTTTCAACCCTAAGTATAAATAGGGTTTCTCTTCCAAAGAACAAGTCAGTTCTTTGGCCGTCCATTGTTCCTATTGTTCTTGAGTTTTGGTTTAGGTTTTGGTATTGAAAGTGTGTTTGGCTATTGAACTCAATTCCCTTTCTTCCCCCTTCTCTCAATTCATAAATTTGTGATCTTCCAAGTTTGATTGTGATTTCGGCTTCGAGTCTTCTTGTGTGTTCATCAAGAAGTCGAGTGTCTTGTGCGTACATCAAGGTGCTCTGGTGAAGTCAAGGTGTTAGAGATAACCAGGAGTATCAACTCGCAGTGAGTGCAGGTAGTTGATAGGTTTGTACATCTCTTTTCATCTAGTGGATTATTTGTTGTCGCGAGGACAACCGTGGACGTTTCCCTCATTGGGTTTTACCACGTTAAACATTTCTGTGTGTTCTTTACTTTATGCGTATTGTTTGATTGGTTGAATATTCAATTATGGGGTTTTTAGTTTTTGGCCCATCTAAATAATACGTATTTAAGATGTAGGACGCTTTTAATCCATATTTAGAGTATGGGACGCCCTCCGTTAGTTGACTGCGTTGACCATAAACGAATGCGTTAGATTTTTCAGAAACCCATTTCTACCCCTGCACGTGCTGAGCACGAGATATAAAACAACATTAAAAATATTTGAGGTTTTTAGTTTTTGGTCCACCTAAATAATACATATTTAGGATGTAAGACGTTTTTAATCCATATTTAGAGTATGGGACGCCCTCCGTCAGTTGACTGCGTTGACCTGTTGGTATCAGTCGCTGGGGGCTGGTTTAGGAGCGTAAAGGCTCACGCTATCGATCAATAGTGCTCTATGGAACCTCACAAGTTTGCTACTTCAAGTCTTCCTCCACCATTTAGTGGAAAAGACTTTGGTCATTGGAAAGTACGGATGCGAGCTTATCTCCAAGCATTAGGAGAAGAAGTCTGGCTTTCTGTTGTCACAGGGTGGAAAGAACCAATGACTACTACAGGTACTGATGATACTGCTGTTACATCACTGACACCACGTGAAAAGTGGACGCCTGAACAGAAGTTGTTGGCAAATTACAACAACAATGCACTCAATGCTATTTTCATGGCATTAAATGCCAGTGAGTTTCGTCGTGTGCAAGGCTGTGATGAGGCTAAAGATGCATGGAACAGGCTTATCTGTACACATGAAGGTGACGAAACTGTCAAAGAAAGTAAGCTGGAACTGTTAACATCTCAGTTTGAGAATCTACGGATGGATAATTCTGAGACTTTTGATGATTTCTTTATTCGTCTTCAAGACATTATAAACTGCAGTGCTGCTATTGGTCATGCATATACTGACACACAGGTGGTACGTAAGATATTGCGTGCGTTGCCTCCTCGGTTTCGTTCTCGCAAGGATGCCATTACAGAGAGTAATGTGATTAAGAACATGACCATTGAGACACTTGCTGGGAAACTAAGGACATGTGAGATGGAACAGGCCTTGGAAGAACCTTTGAAGAATAAGTCTGTGGCATTCAAAGCTACATCGTCTAAAGAAACTTCTACAGGACTTTCTGATGATGAAGAACAGGATGTGGATGATAACTATGCGTTTCTGTCACGTAGCTTTCAGAAGATTCTGAAATATCAACAGAATCGAGATCCTCGAAAGCGATTTCCTGACTCCTCAAATGCTCCTAGGAGTCGTGGTTTTGAGCGTTTCTCTGTGGATGGGAGAAGAGCTCGAGTTGATCGTAAAGATGTCCAATGTTACAAGTGTCGTGAATATGGACACTTTGCAAATGAATGTGACAAGAAGGTGGATCGCAAACCTAGTGATAATTCCAAAGCGAATCTCACAGTGACATGGGATGATTCAGATGAAGATGATGATGGCAATCCCTCAAATGTTGTCTCCAACTATGTGGTCTTCAGTGCATCCCTGGATGAGCATCCAGGAGGTATTGTATCCTCTACTGATGATATTAATGTTTCTGATTCTGGTGTTCATGCTACTACTAGTGAATTATGTGATATGTATAAGTTTTCCATGCAACAAGTAAAGTTGCTTGAAAAATCTAACATTGTCTTACAGGAACAGGTAGATAGTCTTGGGCAGATTATTTCCAATCTTGCAGGTGATTCCAACATGTTGAAGGAAAAATTTGTGAAGGAAAAGGAGGATTTCCAAGTGCGTATTGCCACTCTG
This sequence comes from Aquilegia kansuensis, assembly GCA_020826895.1. Taxonomy (NCBI): domain Eukaryota; kingdom Viridiplantae; phylum Streptophyta; class Magnoliopsida; order Ranunculales; family Ranunculaceae; genus Aquilegia; species Aquilegia kansuensis. The sequence goes on from JAJHQE010000010.1 coordinate 69,840, forward strand.
GAAAAACTGAATAATGAACTGGAGACAAGGTATCGATCTCTTGTATTGGAACATGAGAAAGTAAAGGCTGAGTTGTTTGCTGCTAACAAACAATTGGTCGGGTTTGGTAAAGCTAGTGATAATCTAAACTCTCTATTGGGAATTGGTAAATCCCATTCAGATAAATCTGGCTTAGGTTATGACACATCTGTCCCTATTTCTACTGCTAGCACCTCCCGTACTACTTTTGTCAGACCAACAGGTATCGCTCCTCCTGCTCCTGTGCAGGTGTCTGGTGTGGGTTCCCCACCCAAGGTCACACGTGTAAAGCATGTCTCGAAAAAGAATTTTAGACACAAAGGCTTTAAATGTCTAACCTGTGGTCGCATGGGTCACACCTCTGCTTTTTGTTGGAATAATTTGTATCCTGCTCACCACCCTTCTTTTGCAGGTAATTCATATTGGAACAAGTCTTCCACCTTCTCCATGCAGGCTCCATACATGTGGAATGGCTATGCTCCGTGGGGCTTACCCAGAACTTCTCCTTATGGAAATCGTCCTCGAGCAACACCCATGCCTACTCCACCACCACATTTCTGGGACAGGAGTATGGATGCATCCAGGAAAATGGTATCTCACATGGCTCGGTTGGTTGAACCAATGCCCTCATCATGGTATCTTGACAGCGGTTGTTCGCGTCATATGACAGGTGATAAGACTCTAATTGATAATCTGACTCTTGGTTATGGAGGTAAGGTTAGTTTTGGAAATGGTAAAATGCTTCCGGTTGAAGGTAAAGGTAACTTTTCTGAGGTTGGATCGCTCAATAGTCATGAGCTTCTTTTTGTTAAGGGTCTTAAGTCCAATCTATTGAGTATTAGTCAGTTATGTGAAGCTAAGTTTAAGGTTGTGTTTGAGGATGATAAGTGTGATGTTTTTTATTCCAATCATGTCTTGGTGTTAACTGGTAGTCGCTCATCTGACAACTGTTTCATTGTCACTACACCCCTTCCGCATCTATATACCTAATCTGTCCGTTGGACCTGTTTGTGTTTAGGATGTTTAGGGATGGTTATTCTTTTGTTTTGTTTATTTTGTTGTTGGTATTGAGGACATACTACTTTCTTTATTGTGTGGATTCCATTTTACAGAAGTTTCTAGTTTGGCATCTTCAACTGTGTTTTTCTGTCATGCATAGTTGTAGGGTTACATCATACTCTCTCGTCTTGGCTGTTTCTACATGATGCATTTACATGTAGTTGGATTGTCATTTTGAATATCTGTATATCTCCAGCCTTATATGTTTTTTTTATTCATGGTCATCGTCGTTGTTTATTTTTATATACCTCTTGTAAGTGGTCAATGACTCACAAAATCCCCAGCCATTTGAATGTCTTGAGAGCATACTCATTTGGCTAAGAACCCGTTGGGGCTGTGAGGGTCATGCTCTGACAGATGCACTCAAGAGATGTTAGTTCTTGTGTTGCACGTTACCATGGTATTGCACTTCTTGAGTGTGTTTTGCCGAAAAGATGTAGGCTACACCCTACCCTCGTGTTCTGGTAAAAGATGGAGATATTATATACTCCCACACGGGAATGGCATTTGTTTCAAATGTTTTTTTTCTTACAAACGAAAAAAATAAAAAAAAAAAAAAAAAAAATGGAATGAAAATGAAATGATAAGTGACTTTCACATTTGTCTAGTGGTAAGACAAGAAGAAAAACATATTCTGTGTTTCCTTGGTTTTGTTGTGATCCGTTTAACGTACACATTGGTGTAGTTGCAAGTGCTTTTTCATATATTCAATGATCATCGTTTTACTTTGGTTCCGGAGGTTGTTTTTGGTCTATCAGTTTCTTCTACATGCTTGCATAATTCTAGGAAGTACCATAGCTTGGTGTATGATGTAGTTCTTCGTTCTTGCATTTACTTGTGGTTGAGGTTTGTTTAACTTGTAATTTTCTTCAATTGGTATCCCTACAATAAGCAGAGATGTTTCTTTGTGATGTTCCTCAATATTTGTTTGGGTTGTTAGTCGGGTTGTTTTCTGGTTCTTAGGTTGGTCCTTCATTTTTGTTATTTATAAAAAAAAAAAAAAAAAAAAAAAAAAAAAAAAAGAGGTTAGTACGTACGCTTTCAAGACGTTCGTACGTGGAGGGGGACAGATCTTTTGCAACGTACGAACGTTCCTAGGACGTACGAACGTGATGTTTAACAGAAGTTTTTTTTGGGTCCCGACGTTCGAACGTTCTTAGAACGTACGTACGTCCCTGATACAGTCCGGCCCATTTGCTGTTTAAATTCAAATTTGTGTTAAACCAAAGGCCAACTGTTATATCAATCGTGTTCCCTCTTCTTTGGCACACTACAAGCTGTTATTTTTTTTTAGTTCCCTTGTTCATCTTAGGAGATATTACTCTTCCCTCTTGTTGCTTGTTTTGGTTCTTCTTCCTTGGTGGTTGTTTCTTGCTCAACTCAAGCATTTCTTTCTTTTTGGTGTATACTCTGTTCTTACTCAAGTAAGTGAATTCGAATTCTCCTTATATTCTTCTCCTTCTCTCTCTCTCTCTTTATTCTCTTGGTAATGTTGGTTTGAATGGTTATTCTCTATTCTTTTTTATATGTTTGTTCTTATTTTATTTTGTTTGTGTTGGTTGGTGTTTCATTTCATTCCTTTGAAATTGATGGTAGTTTTGGCTCTCTCTAATTCTTGTTACTTCTTCTCTATCGTTGGGTCTGGTTTACTGAGTCTTTGGCTGTTTGTCATTACTACTTTGTTGTCGATAGCATGTGTTCTGTTTCTGCACATCAAGTGTTTGATTAAATGCCTCAATGAACTTGCTATTGGTTTTTGTGTCGATTTTCTTACATTTTTGATTTGTTTCCTGTTGTGATTGTGCAGCCAATGCCTCCAAAGCGTGCTCGACCAACACTCGCAAAGGAAGCACCCGTTTCTACGGGGGCATCCTCTTCTCGCGCTCCTAGGGGTAGAGTTTCCACTCCGGTCTTGTCGCCTCATCCCACATCCCTTGGTGCTCATCCTCGAGCCAAGGCTATTGTTCCAGAGCGTTTCTTCGACTTGGGTGACATTGCTGCCACCCCCCTAGGGGCTTCCCAACTTGGCAACATCACCTTATTCTTTGAGACTAGAAATTGGCTCAGGGTGGCTCAACCAATCACCAAGTACTCGGTTGAGCATACGATTGCTTTTTATGAGACAAAGACACCCTCCCAGAATCGATCGAGCTTCTCGGTTTTGATTGAAGGTCGGAGATACTCCATTTCTCCGAAGGTGATTCGACAACAAACAATCCACTAGATGAAATAGAGATGTACAAACCTACCAACTACCTGCACTCACTGCGAGTTGATACTCCTGGTTATCTCTAACACCTTGACTTCACCAGAGCACCTTGATGTACGCACAAGACACTCGACTCCTTGATGAACCCACAAGAAGACTCGAAGCCGAAATCACAATACCACTCTTAGAATCACAAAGTTATGAATTTAGAGAAGGGGGAAGAAAGGGAATTGAGTTCTATAGCCACAAACGATTCCAATATCAAAACCTAACCCAAAACACCACAACTAGAAGAACAATGGACGGCCAAAGAACTATCTTCTCAAATGGAAGAGAAACCCTATTTATACCTAGGGTTGGAAACCAAGGAAAATGGGCCGAAAAGTGAAAAACCCACGTTGGACGTACGTACGTCGATATGACGTTCGTACGTCTCCACACGAACTATACTTTGCTGACTGCTTGGACGTACGAACGCCTTGAACAAGTACGTACGTCCAGACCAAGAATTTACCTGCTGACATGCCAAACGTACGTACGTCCTGAAGAGGTACGTACGTCCTGAACTAAACACCAAACATGTGAGACCCGACGCGAAGACTAAGACAAGGGACGACGCGCGCACAACAAGGTTTTCTTAACAATGAACTCAAGGCGAAATAACCACGGACACTTTGTCACAAAATTGATGTCAAACCACTTCATGCCGGTTTCAATCTCCCCCTTTGACATTGATTTTGTGACAAAAAACCTATGACTCTAATAGCACTTATAAAACGTGCTTACAATCCCAAACCATGGCATTTATAAATCATGCCTACAAAATCACTCAAGGTAGAACACATACCAAGTAACCATCAGAGATCGAACGGAAGCAACTAAGAATTTCTGAAGCAAACAAAGAATCAACATAAGTTCCTTCGAGGAACTCCCCCATACTTCATGAGCTCCAAAATTCTGACACTTGAGCTTTTCGAGCAACTCCCCCATAACTGTAAAATCTCTACAAACATCAACACGTTCACTCCCCCATACATGTAGAATACCTGAAACATGACCCAAAAATACACTAACAAAAGAAGAAACGAATGTTAGTATTAGAGTCATAAACCTCCCCCTTTTTGTCACAAGAAGTGAACCAATAACAATAAACAGAAGAACCAATAAACAAAAACAACGAAGAAAAGAAATCAATGCCAAACAATTAAGACAAAACAACTTTTAATGATAAAAAAATAAAATAAAACCTAACCGAACTCTTAAAGTCTCATGAAACCAACTACGAACCAAACATAGGAATCCATAAACATAAGAACAATAAAGACAGAACCTAAAAAAAACTGAAGTTAACGAATTCGAAAAACTCGTTCCCAATGACCTGGAGGAAGCTTAGAGAAATAAGCTTCCGCACGAGCCGAGGGTCTGTTCCACCGAGCTATCACATGCTCATCATAATCCTCCAGCCATTCACTCGTACAAAATAACTCCTCAATTCTGCTGTCCAAGCCACAATCGGTAAGAGGAGCAGCAAGTTCTGGAACCTTCAGGTATCCCACCAACTCTAAGATGTGATTTTGAAGATGTCCCGGTAGTCTCCCCCAATGATTGACATGAACCAAACACGGATTAAAAAAAGGTTTATGAATATAATCATACCCATGGGGAACACGACATAAATGACAAACCTTTGCATTGTTTTTGTACTCCATCACCATAAACGATACATAACCAACAGCCGGAACAAATACCCTATGAAGTTCATATTCTGCCATGAAAACTTCTGAAGAACAAAAGGAGAACTAGAAGAAGGTTAAGAAGACACAATAGAAGTAAAAGAAAAAGAAGACGTCCCTATATATAGAGAGCTAAAAACAAACAACCCTAACATGGGCCCAATTAGAGGGATCCATTACCTAATTAGTAGAAATTTACTGCAAAACAGAAAGATTCTAAAATAGTAATATCCAATAACATGCTCAGTATCTAAATAGAAAAACAAGAACTATATAACAAAAGAGCAATGTTAAGTACAAAAGTGTGGAGAGTAAACCAAAACAAGAACTACTCGGAGTCCGAGTCACCATCAAGGTGTTCACCATCACCATCGTCCTCACTTTCTCTAACCGAGTCATCACCATCACTGTCATCTGGACCTGAAGGTACCTCTTCTGGAAATGGAGGCAAATCGACGGGAGTGAAGTCCAGCTATAGATGACGCATCTGGGCAACGTTCATCTTATGAATATCTCACAGCATAGCATCATGCTGAGAGAGAATGACTTCAACAAGATCTAATCTAGAACCCATGTGATCCTGACGACGCCGAATAGAAGAAACTCGAGCATCAACTGCTGCAACCGCTCGATTGCCCCTAGCTAAGGCGGAGACAGTACGTCCAGGAGTCAAAGCCTGATCAAAGTCATCATCCCGAACAAGAGCCAGGCCTCCCCAGATTAGGTGATGCGTCAGACGCGCACCCACGGACTCAAAAGCAGCCTTCCTAGACTGGCAGCCCTTCTTGATGGCATTGACCAAGTCATGGCCAACAAACCTAGGAGGGCTCACCTCCACATATCGTTCCTGAAATCCCAAGTGCTTAAGAATGGTCATAATAAAACTAGGGAAGGGAAGAGTACCCTTAGCAGCATTGATTTGAAGCATCCGTGTGTAGATGACTTCAGAGAGATGGATGTGGTGCACCGACATACAAACTACCAGTTTGACCATATCGTCGGTCATGATGATCTTGTTGCCTTTGGTGGGGTAGATGTTGGAATGAGCAACCATATGCAGAAGGATGGCGCTGTAGAACTTGGCGTGGTATCTCTCCGTGACCCCATCAATAAACATCCGCTGAACTTGATTTACAAACTTAATCTGAATTTCTTCGGAAATCGGCCACCTAACATGAATGACATCTTCAGAGAGAAGATCATTATCAATTCCCAACGCCTCACGAATCACCTTTGGATTGATAGTGTACCTCCGACCCTCAATCAAAACAGAAAAACTCGATCGATTTTGGGAAGGTGTCTTTGTCTCATAAAAGACGATCGTATGCTCAACCGAGTACTTTGTAATTGGTTGAGCCACCCTTAACCAGTTTCTTGTCTCAAAGAACACGGCTATGTTGCCTAGTTGAGAAGCCCCCAGAGGAGTGGCAGCGATCTCTCTCAAATCGAAGAACCGCTCCGGAACAATGGCCTTGGCTCGAGGATGAGCACCGAGGGATGGGGGATGAGGCGACAAGGCCGGAGTGGAGCCTCGACCCCTAGGAGCGCGAGAAGAGGATGCCGTGGTGGTGGGATTGGTGCGGGCGCGCTTTAAAGCCATTGTCTAAACAAGCACAACAGAAAACAAACCAAAAATGTAAGAAAAATGGCTTAAAAACCAACAACAAGCTCATTTAGGCATTTAATCAACCACTTGGTATGCAGAAACAGAACACATGCTATCGACAACATTGTAGCAATGATAAAACACCCAAACACAATAGTAATAACCAAAACCAACACAAGAGAAGAGGACACCAATCCTTAAGATCATCCAGGTATCGAAACACCAAGTTCCATTAGACCATTAAACAAGCATACAACCATAACTAACAAACTATCAGTTAAAACCAACTAATCAACAAGAACATGACAATTGAAGAAGAAAAGAAAAAAAAAACATAAGACAAACTTACAAGAAAGTGATTGAGGATGATCAGCAGATTTACCAACCAACACACGGAACCAACACAACGATAAGAACACTATGGGAGAACAACACAAAACCAAAAGGAAAAAAAAAACAAGGAGAAGGTCGACAAGAAATAATTTGAGAGAGAAGGAAAGAGGAAGAGCAAGAAAACCGTTATGTTCGTGCAAGAGGGAATAGAGGGCACGTTTTGAATGTAACAGTTGGCCTTTGTTATAGCAAAATTTGAATTTAAGCAACAAATGGGCCGGACTGTTTCAGGAACGTACGTACGTTCTAAGAACGTTCGAACGTCGGGACCCAAAGAAAAACATCTGCCACATACTACGTTCGTACGTCCTATGGACGTTCGTACGTTGCAAAAAGATCTGTCCCCCTCCACGTACGAACGTCTTGAAAACGTACGTACGAACCCCTTTTTTTTTTTTTTTTTTTTTAAAGTTTGACAGAACAACCGACAGACCAGAAATCAAACCGACGAACAACCCAAACACATATTGAGATACATCACAAGAACACTTTTCTACTTATCATAAGGATTCCAATTACAAACGAATACAGTTTAAGCAAACCTCAACCTCAAGAAAATGCAATAATCGAAGAACGACATCATACACCAAGCCATGATACTTCCTAGAATGATGCAAGTATGCAGAAGAAACTGATAAACCAAAAACAACCTCCAGAACCAAAGTAAAGCCATGATCATTGAATATATAGAAGGTACTTGCAACTAGACCAATGTGAACGCTAACCGTATCACAACTAAACCAAGGAACCACAGAATATTGTTTTTCTTCCTGTCGTACCACTAGACAAATGTAAAAGTCACTTATCATTTCAATTTCATTTTTTATCATTTTCATTTTTTTTTTTTTTTTTTGTTCGTAAAACCATTTGAACCAAATGCCATTCCCGTGTGGCAGTCTATAATATCTCCATCTTTTACCAGAACACGAGGGTAGGGTGTAGCCTACATCTTTTCGGCAAAAACACACTCAAGAAGTGCAATACCATGGTAACGTGCAACACAAGAACTAACATCTCTTGAGTGCATCCGTCAGAGCATGACCCTCACAGCCCCAACGGGTTCTTAGCCAAATGAGTATGCTCTCAAGACAGTCAAATGGCTGGGGATTTTGTGAGTCATTGACCACTTACAAGAGGTAGACATATATAGAAGAAGAAGATAACCATGGCATGAAAAGAAACCTTACAAAAACGGAGATATACAGGTATTCAAAATGATAACCCAACTACATGTAAGTGCATCATGTAAGAAACCACCAAGACAAAAAGAGTATGATGTAACCCTACAACTCTGCATGACCAAAAACAGTTGAGGACGCCACACAAGAAACATTTGTAAAAGGAATCCACACAATAGAGAAAGTAGTATGTCCTCAATACCAACAACAATAACAAAATTAACCAACCCTAAACATCCTAAACACAGACAGTACCAATGAACAAATTAGGTATATAGATGCGGAAGGGGTGTAGTGACAATGAAACAGTTATCAGATGAGCGACTACCAGTTAACACCAAGACATGATTGGAATCAAAAACATCACACTTATCATCCTCAAACACAACCTTAAACTTAGCATCACATAACTGACTAATGCTCAAAAGATTGGACTTAAGACCCTTAACAAACAGAAGCTCATGACTATTGAGCGATCCAACCTTAGAAAAGTTACCTTTACCTCCAACCGGCAAGCATTTTACCATTTCCAAAACTAACCTTACCTCCATAACCAAGAGTCAGATTATCAATTAGAGTTTTATCACCTGTCATATGACGCGAACAACCGCTGTCAAGATACCATGATGAAGGCATTGGTTCAACCAAACGAGCCATATGAGACACAACTTTCCTGGATGCATCCATACTCCTATCCCAGAAATGTGATGGTGGAGTAGGCATGGATGTTGCTTGAGGATGAATTCCATAAGGAGAAGTTCTGGGTAAGCCCCACGGAGCATAGCCATTCCACATGTATGGAGCCTGCATGGAGAAAGTGGAAGACTTGTTCCAATATGAATTACCTGCAAAAGAAGGATGGTGAGCAGGATACAAATTATTCCAACAAAAAGCAGAAGTGTGACCCATGCGACCACAGGTTAGACATTTAAAGCCTTTATGTCTAAAATTCCTTTTTGGGACATGCTTTACATGAGTACCCTTGGTTGGTGAAACCACACCAGACACCTGCACAGGAGCAGGAAAAACAACATCTGTAGGTCGGACAAAAGTAGTACGGGAGGTGCTAGCAGTAGAAACAGGAACAGATGTGTCATAACCTAAACCAGATTTATCCGAATGGGATTTACCAATTCCCAGCAGAGAGTTTAGATTATCACTAGCTTTACCAAACCCAACCAATTGCTTGTTAGCAGCAAACAACTCAGCTTTTACTTTCTCATGTTCCAATACAAGAGATCGGTACCGTGTCTCCAGATCATTATTTAGTTTTTCCAGAGTGGCAATGCGCACTTGGAAATCCTTCTTTTCCTTTACAAATTCTTCCTTCAACATGTTGGAGTCACCTGCAAGATTACATATATCCTGACCAAGACTATCTATCTGTTCCTGCAAGACACTGTTAGTTTTTTCAAGCAACTTTACTTGTTGCATGGAAAACTTATACATATCACATAATTCACTAGTAGTAGCATGAACACCAGAATCAGGAACATTAATATCATCAGTAGAGGATACAATACCTCCTGGATGCTCATCCAGGGATGCACTGAAGACCACATAGTTTGAGACAACATTTGAGGAATTTCCATCCTCATCTTCATCTGAATCATCCCACGTCACCGTGAGGTTTGCTTTGGAATTATCACCAGGTTTGCGATCCACCTTCTTGTCACATTCATTAGCAAAATGTTCATATTCACGACACTTGTAACATTGGACATCTTTACGATCAACACGAGCTCTTCTTCCATCCACAGAGAATCTCTCAAAACCACGACTCCTAGGAGCATTTGAGGAGTCAGGAAATCGCTTTCGAGGATCTCGATTCTGTTGATATTTCAGAATCTTCTGAAAGCTACGTGACAGAAACGCATGGTTATCATCCACATCCTGTTCTTTATCATCAGAAAGTCCTGTAGAAGTTTCTTTAGACGATGTAGCTTTGAATGCCACAGACTTGTTCTTCAAAGGTTCTTCCAAAGCCTGTTCCATCTCACATGTCCTTAGTTTCCCAGCAAGTGTCTCAATGGACATGTTCTTAATTACATTACTCTCAGTAATGGCATCCTTACGCGAACGAAACCGAGGAGGCAAAGCACGCAATATCTTGCGTACCACTTGTGTGTCAGTATATGCATGATCAATAGCCGCGCTACAGTTTATGATGTCTTGGAGACGAATAAAGAAGTCATCAAAAGTCTCAGAATTATCCATCCGTAGATTTTCAAACTGAGAAGTTAACAGTTCCAACTTGCTTTCTTTGACAGTTTCGTCACCTTCATGTGTACAGATAAGTCTGTTCCATGCGTCTTTAGCTTCTTCACAGCCTTGCACACGACGAAACTCACTGGCATTTAATGCCATGAAAATAGCATTGAGTGCCTTGTTGTTATAATTTGCCAACAACTTCTGTTCAGGCGTCCACTTTTCACGTGGCGTCAGTGATGTAACAGCAGTATCATCAGTACCTGTAGTAGTCATTGGTTCTTTCCACCCTGTGACAACAGAAAGCCAAACTTTTTCTCCTAATGCTTGGAGATAAGCTCGCATCCTTACTTTCCAATGACCAAAGTCTTTTCCACTAAATTGTGGTGGAAGACTTGAAGTAGCAAACTTGTGAGGTTCCATACAGCACTATTGATCGATAGCGTGAGCCTTTACGCTCCTTAACCAGCCCCCAGCGACTGATACCAATTGAGAAACTACAAATAGTGCTAATAAACTAATTGAATATTCAACCAAACAAACAATACGCAGAAAGTAAAGAACACACAGAGATTTTTAACGTGGTAAAACCCAAAAGGGAAACGTCCACGGTTGTCCTCGCGACAACAAACACTCCACTAGATGAAATAGAGATGTACAAACCTACCAACTACCTGCACTCACTGCGAGTTGATACTCCTGGTTATCTCTAACACCTTGACTTCACCAGAGCACCTTGATGTACGCACAAGACACTCGACTCCTTGATGAACCCACAAGAAGACTCGAAGCCGAAATCACAATACCACTCTTAGAATCACAAAGTTATGAATTTAGAGAAGGGGGAAGAAAGGGAATTGAGTTCTATAGCCACAAACGATTCCAATATCAAAACCTAACCCAAAACACCACAACTAGAAGAACAATGGACGGCCAAAGAACTATCTTCTCAAATGGAAGAGAAACCCTATTTATACCTAGGGTTGGAAACCAAGGAAAATGGGCCGAAAAGTGAAAAACCCACGTTGGACGTACGTACGTCGATATGACGTTCGTACGTCTCCACACGAACTATACTTTGCTGACTGCTTGGACGTACGAACGCCTTGAACAAGTACGTACGTCCAGACCAAGAATTTACCTGCTGACATGCCAAACGTACGTACGCCCTGAAGAGGTACGTACGTCCTGAACTAAACACCAAACATGTGAGACCCGACGCGAAGACTAAGACAAGGGACGACGCGCACACAACAAGGTTTTCTTAACAATGAACTCAAGGCGAAATAACCACGGACACTTTGTCACAAAATTGATGTCAAATCACTTCATGCCGGTTTCATCTAGAATCTAGAATCTATCTAGAGAACCTCTTTTTAGATCTTGATCTTCTAGCCTCAACTTGAAGATCAACTTTTGTACTCAATTCAATATCAATATCAATCCATGATTTCAATTATGATGTTTAATGATTTAATTATTTGTTCCTTTGGTATGAGTAGCTAAATCATCATGGGGGGAAGGTGGAAGCTTTCTAGGTGATGTATGATTATTATGTTGTTTCTTCTTATTCATTGTGATTCAAGGTTCTTAATGCTTACTTATCTCTAATTCGCGATATGAGGTAAGTATGATTATTTGTATGCTATTGTTATCCATGGTGTTAAATATATTGTTAGAATTTAGGGAAACCTAGTTTTGATAATAGTTTTATATTTATTGTAGATGTGTAGTGAAATAGCTGAGAGGTGATTACTGTATGTTTGTAATATTTATCTTTTATTGGAACCCTTTCATGATTAAATTCAATAGCTGAGAGGTGAGGATTTAATTGTGAATAATATGTGGAGTTAATTAGATTCAATAGCTGAGAGGTGAGGATTTGATTAATGAAGCATATTCAATAGCATGCATAATAGAATCTCGTTTTAATTAATTCAATAGCTGAGAGGTGAGAATTAATTATTATTGGTATTAATAATTAATAGGAATAGCTGAGAGGTGACTTGTTAATTATTATAGATTGAATATGAAGAACAACATGATATAATTGCATAACCTACTACTCCCCTTATGTCATCATATAATCTTCTTTCCCATCTCTTCCATATTCTTAAGTTAGGATTATTTATTATTTATTGCCTGTAGGAAATAGAATCAATTCTCCAACTATTATTATTGATTCATTGATGTTCTTTAATTATTGTTCTTAATTATGTTCGAGCTAAGATCTCCCCTTCTGAGGTGGGTACGACTCTTGCTTGTTACTTATCTACTTTGATCTCAATTTATACAGGCACAAGAATGAAAATCTCTAAATCTAATCTTTTGATTAAGATACACAAAATATCATATATCAAAATGGCGCCGTTGTCCCTCTAAGGAACGGAGTTCATTCAAGCACAAAGAAGAATAGTTGTTTTGGGACATCATCCCTCTTCTATCCCTCCCACCCTTCAATTTTTAATTTTTTTTAATTATTGATTTTAAGTATTTAGTTACTTAGTCCTCTTGTTGATCTTGCAGTGAAAACAGATCTGAAAAAGCTCGAAAAACGGAGTATATATCAAAGTTTGAAAAAAGGCGCGCATTCAGAAAATTTTTCTGAAAGTTACTGTTCTGAAGTGGGCTCGAACTTGAGTCGAGATCACTTTGGTCACTAACAATCTCGAGTCCAGTTTTCGCCAGAAATTCGGCCCGATTTTGCGTGAATTATCCAGGACGATCCAGAAATCCTTTTCGGCTGAATGTTTTACTGTTGAAAGATTTCGGGTTGATTTACTTGCCCAAATTTTTCGGAACTATTGGAGCAGCGGAAGTTATTTAATTTCTCGTCCAAAGACGGGAAGTTTTGTTGAAATTACTGAACAGGCAATTCCAGGCAGGGATTTTGCCAGTTTTGCGTCATTTTTCCAGGACGCTCCAGAAGTCCAAATTAGCTGAATTTTTTACTGTTGAAAGATCGTGAGGTTAACTAGGTAGTCTATTTCTTTTCAGTATTTTTAAGGACTTGTAAGTTATTTAATTATTCGATACACAAAGGGGTCGCGGTTGTAATATTTTTAAATTAGGTGTTGCTAGGATTTTATTATTGTGTGTTCTAAGCGGGTTGTAGAGCAAGGTTGTGGAGCTAGCCTTGGGTCTACTAAGGAACGACTCCTAAGGACGATTGAAACCCAAGGAGCGGTTTCCCCTTAGTCAACTTCAACTCGTCTTCTCCCCACATTTGTGCGCTTGTTTGGCATTTTTTTATTTTTAGCACAAAGTGGGAGGTAAGCATTTTCTCAACCCTCCTCGAATCCCCTGCAAGAGGAGTTTCTGTAATGATTAGCATGACCTTGATTGTTGCTTGATTTAAATTTTTGTTTTTACTTGTTAAACCAGGATTGCAAGGCGGACCTGGCCTATAAGTGAAACCTTAAAATTGAATCAACTAAAGCCATGCTATCACGATGTTCTCATTGAGACTTTGACGGATACTTCAACTATTACTGTTTACACACGAAAAACCTCCCACATTGGTTATTAGCTGCTTGACTCTCAAGAGAGGAAGAATCACTCACGAAACTTGGAGAGAACTCATTGACTTGGGTGAACACAAAATAGAGTCAGTTTTTGATCCCCTTGTTAGATGCTTTTGAATGGTTAGGACTTCTGTGGCATATGTAATGCGCATGTTGCATGTATCTTAGATCAGGTAAAATCTTGTCCAAACCAACAATCTACACAAAGAGCACAATCACGGACCTATCTATTTCTCTTGAGGAAGAGTTCAACAACTCAACCTCCCTACCTCTTGAAGAAGAGTTCAACAACTCAACTTCACTTTCTAAAGTACATCCTACACCTATGGCTCAAGAAGCTACCCTTCGGGATTACTTTCCACCTTTGGCCACAGGGCCACCTACTTGCATTGTCTTACCCGAGACACATGCAGATTGCTATGGCATTCGCCGACAGATTGTGGGCATGTTGCCTAAGTTCCATGGACTTCTAAGGGAAGATCCATATCAGCACCTCAATAAGTTTCTGACCGTTCTTCACACTTTTAGGGAGAAACACTTATTTGAAGACGAAGTTAGCTTAAGATTGTTTCCATTCTCTCTTGAAGATAAAGCATATCATTGGTTACATAGTCTTCCTCCTAATTCCATTGTCACTTGGGCTCAACTAAGTAAGAAGTTCTTGACCAAATTCTTTCCTATCACTAGAACTAATGACATAGTTGACGCCATAAGAAGTTTCAGGCAAAAAGAGAGTGAGGTATTCTTTGATGCATGGGAGAGATTTCATGATCTACTTCTTCAATGTCCACACCACAAAGTCGATCACTGAAAAGGTTAGAATTCTATATAGGAGCCTTAATGCTCAAACTAGGAGCACGGTTGATAACATGAGTGGTGGAGATTTCCTTGTCTACTCCACCACCAAGGCCTTAGCTTTTCTTGAAAAGATTGCTAATAATAGCCAACATTGGGATATACCAGGACATACCGCGAGAAACACTACCCTAGACTCTAATGATAAACCTAGAGGAATGTATGATGTCAAACCTGACATTGAGCTTAAAAATTTAATTCAAGGTTTAAGTAAACGCGTAGCAGCACTTGGAGTGTCCTTAAATCCCTAATCAACTGTTATGAGTGCCTCCACTCTTTCATGTGATACTTGTCATGACCAAACTCACACTGCTAAATTTTGCCCTCTCCTAATAAATCCACCAGAAACTGAGGATGCCTGTGCGTTTAACTACGCAGGGAGAACCAACTTTACGAAGGGGCAATGCCACGTACCCATACATGGACCGCTCAAATCTTTCTTACTCGAATAATCATCAGGTGGGTCCACCTGGTTTTACCAACTCTTATGGGCAACGTGGCAATACCACGTATGTTGGTCACTCTAATAATAGGAACAGGGCACCGGTCCCCCCTTACTCGAACAATACTCATCCTATGAGTGGTTCCAGGGACCGTATGCCAGCTACTCAATCTACCCAACCTATGACCTCTCTTGAGGATGTGCTTGCACGTTTCATTCAACAGACCCAGGCGTCTATTGAGTCAAATGCCCAAGCCATCCAGAAAATTGAACAAAAACTCGATGAAAGAGGTAGATTTCCGAGACGGTCCATCCCGAACCCCAAAGGCAAGGAAGTTGCCTTGGTGACGGAAACTACAACTCCGTCCACATCTGTACCAATTGCTAAAGTAAAATCGGTTTCCACCCTTAGGTCAGGAAAACAGGTTGATAATCAAATTAATTACACACCGAGTCCCAACATTGTGACCCCGGTTACATCTGCACCTGTTGCTCCACCTTAACCTTCGACCAATGAGGCGACCACCTCTAAGTCGAAGAAGACTGCCCGTGAGTCATTGATCCTCCACGGATTTACAATCCACCAGTACCTTACCCTCAGAGACTCACAAGGTCTCTAAAGGAAGTCCAAGCAGAGGAAGCCCTTGATGTGTTCAAACAGATAAATATTAATATACCCTTCCTCACGGCTATCAAACAAATACCTTCCTATCCTAAGGTCTTGGAAGACTTGTGCACTAATGTGCCTAAAAACGCATTCATAGCTGAAGAATTATCTGCACCTGTCCAACAAAATGGTGTTGTAAAATATAAGGACCCTGGAAGACCAACCATACCCTGCAATCTTGGTGATAAATTCATGGGTAGAGCTTTGTTAGACTTAGGAACGAATTGTAATCTCTTATCTTACTCCTTATACCTTAGCCTAGGCCTAACATACATGAAACCCACGAAAATGTCTTTACAACTGGTCGACAGATCTTTGAAAGTACCTAGAGGTATAGTAGAGGACCTATTAGTTAAAGTGTCAGACTTTTACTATCCTGTAGACTTTGTGGTGTTGGATACTGAACCTATTGCCGATGATTTGGTGCCCATCATCCTTGGCCGTCCATTCTTGGCCACCTCTAACGCTCTCATAGACTGCCGGAACGGTTCCATGGTTCTCACTTTTGGCTCTATGACTGCTGAAGTTAACATATTTAACCTTGGCCAACAACCCCCTGATCTTTCCTTATCTAAGGATGTGTGCCTTCTAGATTCATTACCTTATGAGATGGTGCATTGTCATTACCCTAAAGATCCGGTTGTTCATTGCCTTGCCATGCATAATGTAGACTTCGACATTGACCAATCTATTACCCAAACCAATGTTCTCCTTGATAGTGTTTCTATCTTTGAACCTAAAGACCCTGAGGCCCTTGATGTGGTTTGTAGCTTAGATTCTGAGGCCCAAGTAGAGACCATCACTCCACCTCCTGTTACCCTGCATCCTCTTCCTCCTGTTACCCTGAATCCTCTTCCTCCTGAGCTGAAATATCCTCATCTTGATTCAGACGGTAGTCATCCTGTTATCATTTCCTCATCTCTTACTACCGAACAGGAGAGTAAGCTTTTAGAAGTTATCTTAGAGCATCATTCTGCTATTGCCTAGTCTATCCACGACATCAAAGGCATTAGCCCGTCTGTCTATTCTCATCGTATTCATCTTGAGGACGATGCCAAAACTTCTCATGAACCTCAGAGACGTTTCAACCCTGCGATGAAAGAAGTTGTTCGAGCGGAGATTCTTAAGCTTCTGGATGCAGGGTGATTTATCTTATCTCGGATAGTCCTTGGGTTAGTCCTATTCATGTGGTCCCTAAGAAGGCCGGCATGACTGTAGTTACTAATGAGAAGAACGAACAAGTCGCCACTAGAGTTCCAACTAAGTGGCGTGTTTGTATCGACTATAGAAAGCTTAATACAGTCACCCAGAAAGACCAGTTTCCTCTTCCCTTCATAGACCAGATGTTGGAATGTCTAGCTGGTCATTCTTTCTACTGTTTCCTGGATGGTTACTCCGGTTACAACCAAATTCCTATCGCCCCTGAAGATCAGGAAAAGACGACATTTACATGTCCTTTTGTCACTTTCGCTTATGCCCGTATGTCTTTTTGTTTGTGTAATACACCTGCTACTTTCCAGAGGTGTATGTTACACATCTTTAGTGATATGGTCGAACGATTTATGGAGGTGCTCATGGATAACTTCTCCATATATGGTTCATCTTTTGAGGAGTGTCTTAGTCATCTTTCCTTAGTTTTTAAACGTTGCATAGAGAAGAATTTGGTACTTAACTGGGAGAAGTGTCATTTCATGGTTAGGAAGGGGATAGTCCTTGGTCATGTAGTCTCCCTTGACAGTATCCAGGTTGATAAAGCGAAAGTAGATCTTGTTTCATCCTTGCCTATTCCTAAGTCTATTAGGGATATTCGAGCCTTTCTGGGCCATGCAGGATTCTACAGACGCTTTATCCAAGAATTTTCTAAGATAGCTTGTCCCTTAACCAATTTATTGCTTAATGATGCACCTTTTGATTTCGCAAAAGAATGCAAGAGCGCCTTTGAAAAACTTAAAACCGCCCTCACGTCTGGACCTATTATTAGGCCTCCTGATTGGAATAAACCCTTTGAGCTAAAGTGCGATGCATCAGACTATGCTGTTGGGGCTGTTTTAGGTAAACTTCTAGATGGTAAGCCCCATGTCATATATTATGCTAGTAAGACTCTCAATGACGCTCAACGTAAATATACGACAACCGAGAAAGAATTGCTAGGCATAGTATATGCTCTTGATAAGTTTCGCTCCTACCTTTTAGGCACCCGTACTATCATTTTTACGGATCATGCCGCTATTAGATTCCTTCTATCCAAGAAGGAGACTAAGCAGCACCTTATTCGTTGGATATTATTGTTTCAAGAATTTAACCTTGAGATTAGAGATAAAAAGGGGACCGAAAATGTAGTAGCCGACCACCTGTCTAGATTAGACCGTCCCGAGGATTCTAGTATCATTTCTGAGAATTTTCCTGATGAACTTCTTTTCGCAATATCGAATGCTCCATGGTTCGTAGATATAGTTAACTACCTGGCTAGCAACAAGCTTCCAAGTGATTAGAACAAGCAAGATAGATCCAAATTCTTTGCTAATGCCAAGTATTATTTCTGGCATGACCCTTACCTTTTTAAGTACTGTCCTGACCAGATCATTCGTCGTTGTATCCCTGATTGGGAACAACAAGATGTCCTTAAGTTCTGCCATGAGCATGCTTGTGGAGGACATTTTAGTGCCAAAAAGACAGCTGCTAAAGTATTACAGTGTGGTTTTTGTTGGCCAACTCTCTTTAAGGACTCTCACATGCATTGTACTGTCTGCACTCGTTGTCAACAATTAGGGAAAATCACTAGGCGGCACATGATGCCCTTACAACCAATACTTCCTATAGAAGTGTTTGATGTATGGGGCATTGACTTCATGGGCCCTTTCCCTGGTTGTCATGGTCTTTTGTACATTCTGGTCGCAGTAGACTATGTTTCTAAATGGATCGAGGCCATCCCCACAAGGCACAACTACCAAGAAACTGTAGTAAATTTTCTGAAAGAGTATATATTTGCCCGGGTGCGCTCCCCGTGCGATCATTAGTGATGGGGGGAGCCATTTCTGCAATAGAGCTTTTCGAAAACTTGTCCAAAAGTATGGAGTTACTCACAAAGTGGCCCTTGCGTACCATCCGCAAACTAATGGCCATTCTGAGGTGTCGAATAGAGAGATTAAAAACATTTTGCAAAAAACAATTGAACCTAATAAGGTTGATTTGTCTCTTAGAGTTTGTGATACATTATAGGTCTATCGTACTGCTTTCAAAACTCCCATAGGTATGTCTCCTTTTCGTCTTGTTTTTGGAAAACCCTGTCACTTACCTGTAGAGCTTGAGCATCGAGCCTTCTGGGCAATGAAAAAGCTCAATTTTAATCTCGACCAGGTAGGTGAAAGGAGAAAACTCCAGCTTTCTGAGCTTGAGGAACTTTGGAATGAAGCTTATGATCTTTCCAAGTTCTATAAAGCTAATATGGAAAAACTACATGATCGTCAGATCTTGCGTAGAAATTTTCAAATTGGGGACAAAGTTTTACTGGATAACTCTAGGTTGCATTTATTTCCTGGTAAACTACAGTCTTGTTGGTCGGGTCCCTTTGTAGTGTCTGCAGTAACACCCTTTGGTGCTATCACTTGTCTAAATCCTGCAGACAATACTGAATTTCAAGTCAATGGTCAACGTCTTAAGCATTTTCATGAATTAAGGTCCCCTGAAGTAGAGGAAATTCTCTTAGAAGACCCCACCTATCTAGATTGACCCTTGACATGCTGGTATCCAGACCCTCCCTTACTCTACTCTTGTCTCGTTTTGGGAGATGTGGTTGAAAGTGTCGGGACCTATAGTCCACAAACTCTTGCTGGCTAAGAATAATTGATCCAGTACACGCTTTTCCCTGAAGCGTCATCACCAAACAGACCTGTTCCCGCTCTGTTTCGGGGTGGGGATGTCATTTCCCATCTTTCCTAAGTCTAGAGTATCTGACTTTAAAGACTCGTTTTGTATATTAGATATCACGATTTCACGCATTCCATTCTAGCGCTTTTGACTCTCCTGTATCTTTGTTTAGAGTAGCGTTTATCTAGGGAGTGAATCCTAGTTGTCCACCTGTCTAGCTGAAGACGTTAAACCTTAGCGCTCCTGGGAGGCAGCCCTGTGTATCTCCTATACCCAATCGTGTTTTAGTGTTCTTATTAGTCATCGGGTTTAGTGGTTATTGGCTTATAACTATCTCTTTAGGATCCTAGAATAGATCTGTTTGGGGGTGGGCATGGCCCACCACTCTTTGATTGCGGTTACTTGGTTAAATAATTGTTATAGGGACAAATTTGAATTCATTTCAATTTTTGGAATTTTTAATAATTATTGCATAATTTTTGGATTTTATTTGACCCTCTTAACGGTACTTATATTCACAAGAATATAATTATACATTATCGCGGAATTTTTCAAAATTAATTTGAATTATTTCGTGCATTTTCGCTTTCCAGGGGTAAAACCATCATTTCCACTAATTTCAGTAGTGGGGGAAGCGTCTAGGGGAAGTAACTTCTCTATATATGCCCCCGGGTGTCATTAGAAAAGTCACAAAGTCATTTTCAAACCACAGTCATACCAAGTCAACGTGGGTCAAAGGAGTCTTCTTCTTCCCCAGAACTCGACTCGAGTTCCCTATAGTGTATTCTGATCTCGACTCGAGTTCCTCAACAGATCTCGTTTCTCTCTCTTCATATCTCACTCATTTCTAGGCCAAATTCAAAAAAATTTGCGGGGTTTTGTTCCTTTCTTCATCCTCTTCATTTCTATACCCAAATCCCCCATTATCATGCCTCCTAGAAGAAGAGAGAGAGTGATTATCCGAGAACGCGATTACTCGCGTCTCTTCGATGATAATCGATTTGAGAGTACTTTTGTTGATAGGATTCATGCCCGAGGCTGGGATGTACTCCTTGGCTCAGACTATGAGCCATTTGATCCTCAAATGGTTCGTCGTTTCTATGAGTCAATGGAGTTGGCCGATGACGGCGTGTTCATCAACTGGGAGCCGACCCATAGTTTCTTGCTGACGCCTGAGACTGTCTCCATAGTCATGGCAGTCATCTCGTCGACGACGGAGCTGAGTTTTAGTTTCTGTTATTAGCCATTATACTTTGTTTATGTATTTTGTTTTGATTTTGCACTTTTGTATTAAAATTTTTGATCATTGTTCTTTATTTCAAAAATTTAATGAAAATGGTTGAAATTTTAATTATCTTGTCAACTTGTCCTTTTCTGAGATTTTTAGCCATTCATGGGCTTTATTGCAAAATTTTGGACTCTTGGAGTACATTTTGAAATTTTTGGTCCTAGGGACCTTAGTCCAAATATTTTTAAATAGAAAGGAGGTTAGGGTTTGATTTTTTTTGGAAACCCTATGGTATTAGTCAACTTTTGGAGTCCTACTAGGGCTCAAATTCTTAAAATCTAGCCTATATATACCACGCCATAGTTAGAGGACCGTCATTTAAACCAAAATACGATTTTTAAAGTTTTTTAAAAAATTTTATTTTCTGATTTTTTGCCCGAATTCGACTCGAGTTCCTTACAGGCCATTTGAATCTCGACTCGAGATTGAACCTGGCAGCAGTTTTCTAGGCTTGTTTTGAGTGATTTTTTCTCGGTTTTCGCGCTAGTTTTTGGTGTTTTCTTCTTTTTTTGCTGGCTAATGATTAGAATTAGTTGTGGATGACGGATACCATGGACATTGTCCCCGAGATGGATTTTTCGGGAATTATGAATAGTCCTATGGAGCTTCCTATAGGGATGGGATTTTCGACAAAGGTTGGGAAGGTTTTCTTTATGGCTGTGTTTGGTTCGGAGGTATTTGAATTCCGGGAAAGTATGTTTAATTATCAAAACAAAACAAAGGAGAGATAGCTCAAGATCACATAAATACTCGAGAGATAGAGAAGTTCTATGAGCTCAAAGAATATGTAAGTGGTTTCCAAAAACTCCCATCATGCACGCATGCCGTGCACTGTGCAAACAAGCGAGGAAAAATGCATGATACATACCAAAACATACTTAAGAGTTCAGAAAGAGAAAACACCCAAACATATTGCCACTTATTTAAGACAATTGAATTAAACCAATATCTCAGAAAAGATGCATCCAACAACACATACATGGAATAAATAAATAAAACAAAAAAAATTGAAGGAATACCCAACAACCCTTTTTTTTTTTTTTTTTTTTTTTTTTATTAACAATATATTCAGACATGCAACATGATCTGCAAGCTAAACAAACAAAACATAAAAAAATAGAAGCACCAAACAAATAGCCTATGTGATGAGAGAAATATGCAATTCAAATAACACAAGGCTAGAAACAAACTACATCATCCCAAATGTGGGACACCACCAGACCTTTGCAAGTCCAGAAAAACCTTCAACTTATCCTTTCTTACCCATACTTGTTTAACACTAGGCGTGCACACCTTGGGAGTTGAAAAGATATGAGATCTCCCCTTAACAAGCTTTGCAATAGACTTGTCCTTAACTAATTCCACCTTAGTCTTTGACTTCCTTTTGTTGGAGTACCTGTTTTTCTTAAACCTATGACAATAGACATTAGAATTCCAAGGTCTAGAAAACGCACAAGAAGGAACATAAGAATCAACAAGATTATAATTATAATGAACATGAGAATAACATTTAACATGTTGATTAAAATCCCAACAAAAGCTATCCAAATGACCAACTCTACCACAATAAGAACAATGAAAAACATTAGACTTACTCAAAGAATTCTTATAAGAAGATGTGGTAGTAGAAGATGAAACATGTATGTCACCATTGTATTTGTGACATGGTGCCTTAACAAGACCTGTACCTCCACTATGATAACAAGATGTCTTACCTAGCAAAAACACCCGTACCATTAGCCTTAGACTTAAACTTTTTGCCAGAAACATGCTGAAAAGTATTAGTATTAAGTCTAGTCTCAATAGGTGGGGTAGGCAAAAGGGCAGGCAAACTAGATTTTACAGAAGTAGTCACACTAGATGAACGAGTAGAACTAGCAATAGGAGAGTCAAAACTAGTTTTGTCCAAAACCTGCAATTGGAGTTGAGTAGACGTTAAATCGTTCTTTGTTACCTCATACTCCACCAATAGAGATTTGTATTTCTCATCGACCTCCTGATTGGCCGTCTCTAAGGCTGCAATTCTACATAACAAGTCAAGTTTTTCTTTGTCAAATAATTGAGAAATAGAAATTGTATCATCTGCAGCACAAGAAATTTGTTTTTCAAGAATCTCAATTTTATCCTGCAAAGAAAGATTAGCCTGTTCCAGATTTTCAATTTTGGATTCATAAACTTCCCCTTGAAGCATATAGTCTTCTGCACAATGTCTGAGTCTTTGTTCTAGAGAATCAACCTTAGTCTGCAAAACACCATTATCTTCACCACAAAAATTATCAGAAATAGTAGACACATTACAATTAGCTTTATTAAATTTTTCCTGCAAATCAATATTAGCTTTTTGTAATCTTTCACATTCTTTTGCAGAAAGTCTGTAAAGAAGAGCCCAATCACTATTGCTAACAACATACAAATTATCATCCTTTTCAAAAACAGATTTTGGTTTTGTAAATTTAGACGATTTAGCAATAAAATTATAATGACCAGACTCATGAACCATCATTGCACTCATAGGATCGTTAGCGTGAGCCTTGACGCTCCTTAACCAGCCCCCAGCGACTGATACCAATTGAGAAAAACAAATAGTGCTAATCTAACAGTTCAATATTCAAACCACTTAAACAATATGCAGAAGTAAATAACACGCAGAAATTTTTAACGTGGTAAAACCCAAATTGGGAAACGTCCACGGTTGTCCTCACGACAACAAATAAATCCACAAGATGAGAAGAGATTTACAAACCTATCAACTACCTGCAATCACTGCGAGTTGACACTCCTGGTTATCTCTAACACCTTGACTTCACCGGAGCACCTTGATGTACGCACAAGACACTCGACTTCTTGATGAACACACAAGAAGACTCGAAGCCGATCTATGAAGCAAGCTTACACCAGAGTTCCTTGATGAACACACAAGGATACTCGACTTCTTGATGAACACACAAGAAGACTCGAAGCTAATCACTATTCAATAATGAAGAAGAAGATGAATAGGGAAGAAAGAAGTAGAAGATGAATGGGGAAGAAGAAGATGAGTTCAATCACCAAAACAACCTAAACAAACTCCAAACTAGATGAATTAGACGGCCAAAGAACTAACTTGTTCTTTGGAAGAGAAACCCTATTTATACTTAGGGTTGGAACACACACAAAATGGGCCGGAATTGATGAAATCCACATTGTGAACGTTCGCTGCCTGCTTGGACGTACGAACGCCCTAAAGAGGTACGTACGTCCTGACGAAAACATGTTTGCTGTCTGCTTGGACGTACGAACGTCCTAACAGCGTACGTACGTCCTGACCAAAAGGAAGCTTGCTGCCTCAATGGACGTACGAACGTCCTAACTAGGTACGTACGTCCAGTACCCAAAACAGACTAAGACAAACGACATAGAGACACGGACACGAGACGAATGTGCGTACATCTTTGGCTTTCCTAACAATGATTTCAAGGCGAGATAACCATGGACATCCAATGTCACAAAATTGATGTCAAACAAACTTAGTGCCGGTTTCAAGATATGCTCTTATTCCATTATCTTTTACTCTCTTGCCTGAGGACAAACAAAGTGTTGTTTAGGGGTATTTGTTTACTCATATGTTCTTTAATGTCCTTTTAGTCATATTTTCAGGTCTATTATATTTTCACAGGCCTTAACTCTCACTAACTTGAAAGAAGGCCCAAAGTATCAAGTATTCGGCTTAAGTTGATGAATTATGAATGAAAGTTGATAAGAGATTCAAGTCCACCTCCTCAAGGACTTCTAAATAAAAGAGGAAGCCCAATTCCAAAGAAGGAAATCTTTGAAACCAAAAAGAAAGCAACAACTGTACCAAGCTCAGAGGAGTATTTCCACCATACCAAAGTCCAATAAGATAGACTCACTGTGATCCACGCAGAAGACAGAGTAAACGACTAAGACCAAAGACCAGAAGTCCATAATCAACTCCCATCTCCCCCGCACTACTGCTACTCGCCACATCGCGAGTTGACAAGTCCCAAACAATGTTTGTCCTATGTCGACTTGTCTGTAATGGGCTCTACACCGAGCTAAGTCTATCCTATTGCCGACTTGATGTATTTAGACGTGCTTTCATGGTAGAAAAATATATATACTATAGAAAATTAGGGTTTTGATATAACTCAATAGAGAAGAATAATATTCCACCTCTTGTATCTTGAAGCAATAATTTTTATTAGGTTTTCAAGGCTTAAGAGCAATAAAGATTTTTTTCTTTTGTTCCTCATTAATGGAAGGCTAAACCCTTAAGTGATAAGTAGCCTCCATTGATGAAACCATGATATTTTAGTTACAGTTTTTATGCTTGTTTTTCATTGAATTGTTTTCATGAAAAATAGTTATAACAATACTTTAATATTACCGTATCAAGAGAGAAGTAATATGTTAGTTTATTCTTTTTAGTATTATTGTATGTTTACCATGCCTACATGTTATTACTTATAATACCCGAGATATGAGTACATAATAGGGTTTCAATATAAACTTGGATTGCTTAGAAGATGATATATGTACGCCTGCATGGGTGGAACCATATGATTGATTACTTATCGTCTTGTTTCTTTGGGCTTCATGCATCTCAAGTAAAATATTTAGACGCAATAGCTAAGAGGTGAGTGTTCCTCTATCCCGACAATAGCTGAGAAGTGAGTCAGGGAGCTACAATAGCTGAGAGGTGAGTAGCTAAGAACATGCATATTAACTAGATTAGTATTATACATGGTGGATTCATGAGGTTAACATGTTCCCTATTCCTTTGTTGATTTTTACTCTATTTTAGTATTATATTTATATTAGATTTAATTAATTTAGTTGTTATTATTTCTCTTTAAAATATTGTGGCATCTTCTTGGTAGCTTCTTTGTTTTCTTCTTGATTATAGTGGATGATACTCTTCATTGTTGCTATACATCAAATCCTTGGAAGGATAATTGTTATTATAGTATTGAGTCAACGACAAGATCTCATCATTCATCGATCACAACCGTATCCATCTCAACCATATTCGATACCGTTACAACAATACATGACTTGTTTAGAGCAATACCAATACAATGGGTAAAACTGGGGACACATCAGCACCATCTAGGCTCCATGTAGGAATTTACACCTTCCTAAATTAAAATGCAACCAAGAGAGTGGATCTTTCCCAACCCAAAGGTGGATATGAGGATAATATCAACATTTATGGTCACATGGAACTTCATGTACAGCTTGGCTACTTTATTTAAGTTTAACTGGAACTTCAAGTTCTGTCTGTTTCTTTATTTGAGTTCAAATGGAACATCATGTTCTGTTCCTCCATTATAATTAAGCCAAATAGAGCTTTAAATTTCGTCCCAAATTTTAAAAGTCAAATGGAACTTCAAGTTCTGTATGCTTTGTCTGAGGGTGTGGACCCACACCCCTGTTTAAACCTCCATGTTTCCAGCTTCTGTTTTACACATTCAGTACTAGAAAAGCCTTTTCAACATCCCAAGGTGTAAACATGCATCCACCCCCACCTTGGTTTACACCTTACATTGTTATTGCTCTTAGAGATGATATTAGCTTATAGTCAGTGCTATTAACTTATTAAATACAAGTATTAACCTATAATTATTTTTGCTTTGTTAATAAATGAGTACTGTACTTTACGAAATTGATCCCAAATTTTATTTTACCAAAGTAATTGTTTAAACAAAGATTGTGAAATTGGTCTTAGGGATGTACAAAGCTTAAGATAATGTTTTTCAAATTCCACATTTTCCCCCTGGTCCACCAAAGAGGAGTGAAAGACCCCAGTCTTTTTGGTTGCCCCAATATTTTAGACCATAGCATTTAGGATTGTCCACATAACTCAGCATACCATTTTCTTTAGGAACCACTAAATTAGCAGATGCATCAAAAATATGGAGGTGTTTAATATAGCAAGCCTTTCTGAAATCAGCCCCAGGGAAATGTCCATTCCCCATGGGGGGGCTATATCCGTCTGGAGGCCCTATCGCCAATCCACCCCACCCAACTGTAGAAGCTCCTTCTTTTAGTTGTGGAATCACAGGCTGTGGCCAATAGCCAATTAATATATCATCACATTTTAACCACCAGTTTTGACTGATTTTATCCTGTCACGAAGAAGCCAAAAGAAAATTAATAAAACATAAAAGGAAAACAAATTAAATACAATACACATTTACATATATTGATATCTTGAATTGTTGTGACGTCGAGGAAGTCAATATTAATCTATAATAGAGGGTTGGAACTCAATACAATTAAATTCTTTTCAATATGGACATGTGGTATATGTATCGATTATTGCTATTGTCCATGGATCAAGTTTCTAAAATAAAGTTTAGCCCAAATCATTAGGCATTTACGTTAGCTAGTTTCGACTTTTGAGTGTATCATAGAGGAGCATTTTTTCACAATCCTTTTTGTAGGCAATACGGACATGCTTGTAAGTGAAGATAAAAAATGATATATTACCTCCATTATTAATACAGGTTAAGGGTCAGCCTACCTCAATTAACTGTTTTAAAAAATATATCAATAACGTAAATTTTCTTATTATTTTTACTATAGTCAATACGTGTATATATATATATATATACAAAGATATTACCTTGAAAACATAAATAGTAATATATCTTTGTTCTCCACCATATGTGGATGTGGGAAGGAGTTGCATGCCAAGCATACAATGTCGGCTAACTTGTACAAATCCTGAGCAAAGATAATTGTAGCAGCCTGTTTTAAAATTATTCGTCTGTTAATGTAGAAAAGAAATTATCAATAATAATAATAATAATAAAGTACAATTAGAATAGCAAGTGTAATTTGTTTTTGAAGAGTAGTAAGTGTATAACTTACTGTCCAATAAGCAAATAAACGACTGTCGCTGTTCCCTGATAACTTTGGTGATACCTAATAATCCATGAATTAATTCAAATCAATATCCAATAACCTAATAAAGGGACAGTCACTATGATGAACTTGGAAAAATAAATGACTAATCCCAAAAATAAGTCTACATAATATGACTTATCCAAAAATAAAAATTAAACTTAAATTAAATTGATGATATGCGTACCATCCACCCAACCTGTAAGCTAATTGGACCATTTTCAATCCACATTTGACTGGTGCTTAGTTGATCAGCTTTGAGTCGTAGACTATATACATTCAAGTATCCGTGAATACCATAATATTTTGTCTTCTCAGATGGCTTAAGAATTACTACCTGCACAACTAAGGAGTTTAGTTATTACAAAAAAAATTACCCTTAACCCCAGATATTTTATCCATGATTTTCATTGAACTCCCCCATTTGCTTTCATCTTATCTTTTAGCACAAAATTGTGAATATACTGAAAAGAGAAAACAAGTTACAAAATAGGGAAAATTGGTGATAACCCCCCTAGTTTTGGTCACTTTTGGGAAAAACCTCCTAATTCTACTATTTTAGCGTAAACCCCTAACCCCCCATGTTTTTGTCACTCTTGGCAAAAAACCCTTAATTCTACCATTTTTAG
>JAJHQE010000010.1:98437-118356 GCA_020826895.1 Aquilegia kansuensis
GTTTCTAATCTTCTCACTCGCTAAATTATCATTGAATTTAAATTACCAATAGATCTATAGCTACAGTCTATACCTCATATTAAAATCAACCGAAGGTATACATCATATCAAATTAGGTTTGTTAATCCATAATTAGGAATCAGAAGCGCACAATTCTTATGTGATCATTCTGCGGAAGAAAATAGGAATTTACATCACAACACATTAATTTCCACCATTTCTATATCATCACTCTGTGGAAAAAATAATTTTCTTCAATTTAATTAAATTCCAAATGTGTGAATCCCTGACCTACTAGACCTTAAATTTAATCATTGAATAGTGATTCTCATAAATTTAATCATTGAGACCAGCTTCAGTGTATACTTGGTATTGTGCATTTATCTTGCTAATTGATTTTTATTTATCCATTATTCAATGCAGCCAAGCAATTACATCCCACTCCAGTCTGTTAAGTTTGACGCACACTGCCTTCCATTCTTGACAATTCAACAACAAAAATATACCAATAATATATTGCTCATTGTGATCTCCACCATTAGCTGGGTAAGTTACATCAATTTTGGTACTACTTCTGAGTCATAATTCAGTTACTTATTTTCTTTTACTTTATACCCAAGTATCTTTCCAACCAATAAGTTGCGATGTTAGCCTAAGCTGATATACATAACTCTAAGGCCAGAGTCTGCAAGGAAAATGAACCTGCATTAGTTCATCCCTAAATGATATGATGCATTATTATTTCTTGATAGTACAAAACAACCAGGATGGTTACACATTTAATTTAAATTGACATTTTGATCATTTTCTTTTTACTAATATAGACTTACTAATGTTGTTATAGCACTTACCAATTCTGAATTTCTGAATACTTTCAATTTCTATACAAAATAAGGTGAGCAAAAGCACATAAACATTAGCTATGAGCTTGAATAATTCTAAATTCACTTTATTTCGCAATAAATTCTTACAAAATGTCGGCTATAAGGTGAAGTTTACATCCAGATAAGAGGGAAATGGTTGAGTTGTCTTAGACAAATGCACTTTTACATCTAGATAAGAGGAAAATAATTGAGTTGTCCTAGAAAAAAAAATACTCTAACCTAGAACAATTGACAATGGGCTATTTGACAAAACAATACCTTAAAGTGTAGTCTAGATATAGCAAGTAGAAGCAGATTGTGTAGTTTTGTTAAAGTATAGCCACATTGGAGCTTATCTGACTGTAAAGTGAAGAGAAGCTAGATTAGCAATAGGGTCTTGCTAATTCAATTTTCCGAAGGCCATTAAAAACAGAATTCTTTCTGATAAGTACAGTACTAGATTTTTTCAGGTATCTTTTTCTAAAAATTGGTTTCGTTTTATGTATCCTTTCTTTTCAGATCTCATTTTCATAATTAATTGATGATCTTGAGAACATGATTGAATGATTACTTTAATATTGTTTGGCTAACTGGCTGTAGATGTCTAGTCTAGGCTATTTGTGTTGCCAAGATTGTTCAAGTAACAATTTAGCGAGGTATGACTTTGGTCTTATCAATCGGTTTTTTCATGCTTAGTTTTGTTTGATTCCTGTCACTATATGAAATTAGTCATCGTTTCTGAAAGTTATGTGTTTTCGAATCGATATTGTTCTTTTGGTAACTAAGACATGGATATGGGATACTTTGTAAGTCATGGCAGAAGTCCAGCTTTTTGTTTGTCAAATTGTGTTGTAATGTTCGACACTGAACAATCCCATTCCAAGACAATAAAGTTTTCAATAATGCTAACACCTTTTACATCCAACCATTACTCCCAATTGCATACAGAAAAAAGATGCATTTTCCTTTTCCAATACAACTGTTATCTGCTCAGAAGTGAAATTATCATGGTTTACATGTCAGATTGTCACAACCAAAATTTATATTAGGTGGTGTAGCGGTCGCGAGATTTTGCTCTAAAAAGATATGAGATTCAATCCATTATTATTAGTTTCTGGTGAGGAGATGAGATTTAATCCATTATTATTAGATGTTGTCTTGCTGGTGAAGAGATGAAAAAGATGTGTTGTTGATGAGAGAGATGAAAGATGTGCCATATGTTGTTCCCCGATCTATTGTTTGTTATGAAGATAGGTTTAGTTGAGAAGAGATGGGTTTTATTTCTCAGTCGTCAGATCACCAATCAAAAAACAAAAGGGTTAAAAATAAAAGCCCAAATAGCGTGGGCTGTAATGAAATAGCATAAAAGTGTGGGTTTTAGCATATAAAGCGTGGGCATGGAAAACCCAATTGAACAGAGCAATCTGCCTCAGAACACATTCTCAGTTGTTGTCATTAATTTCAACTCGTTTTGATTCATGATATGATTGATTCATTTTTGCACACAGTTGCGTTTAAATAAACTTATTAACGATGTACTCAATTAATCCTGATTGATTTTTCTTCACACATCTTGATCAATGGTCCACCTTTGAATGCTTCAAATAATCTTTTGTTGAATATCGCAGGTTCATTGTAAATCTGTTCGGAACATCTTACTGACAAATATCCATTTTATTCATGGTATGTTTATCACTACTCAAGTAAGTCTTTCTAAAGGTAGCATCAATCTTAGAATGTTAGGATAACACACCTCTTATCAATAGCACCACTGTGCTTAGCTTATTTATTGTGGAGTATACCATTTCTGAAAAATTTGTATGGCAAAAGAGGGTTCAATTATAAAATTTTTGCAAGTTTGTCAAAGGAGTAGAGGTAGGTTCAAGTGAGATTGCGAGGTAAGAAAGGGTGCATAGTTATTTGTATGTAAGCTCTCTCTATCTGTGTTAGGACTTGGCGATTGGCAAACATTTCTCGCACACTTACACTGGTTACTTTGATTGTACTCTATCAGATGCAAAACACCAATTTTATCATTTTATGTGGAATTTGTGGAAAGAATCATTCTAAAATGATGTACATGATAATGGGCATACTGAAAGTGAATCAGAGATTTATACAGCTACTTTTCATGATTACTTAATTGTTATTCAACGTGATGTTGCATATGACAGAGTCAAAGATACTGCGGGAGTTGAGGCAATTATCAAGGAGGCTACAAAGGATTACACAAAAGGCAGGGTTTAGAAGCCTCAAAGCTAATTCGGTGTTAAAGGTAGTTGGATTTTTAGTACACAATTATTGCAACAACTTTTTTCATACAGTCAAGTTTTATTTGCCAGTTAAATCTTGAACTACGTTGATTAGCTTAGTTTCTACATAAGCCAAGTCATGTTTTAAATTTCTTAGTTTGTTGCTTTGGTGTCAATTCTAATGAAGGTTTATAAATGTTGCCAATTGTGCATGTTTAAAAACTAAATCCCACACTTAGTATTTTTGGAACTTAGTTGGTTAAATTCCTGAAATTTATCAGAATTATCTGTAGATAAAAAACTTCTCCCACTACCAAAGCAATGGACAATGGTATACATTTAAAAAGATCTACCATAAGGGAACTGGAAGGGTGCTGAAATTTCTGCTATGACTGCGTTTCTAGGTTATGGCTAGGTATCTTAACTGAAATTTTCCCAACACACTTGCAGATACAGAGATACTCTTAGATTTGTAGTTACAAACCAAAACAATATCCTTACATGGTAGTCCTAGAAGAGGGGTTGTGAGAGCTCTGTATAGTGTGAGATGTATTTTTGATTATTTCAGTTTATGGACTTCATCGAATGGATCAATCGGATCGTATTTGGCATTCAACATGACTGCCTCATTCAAGAGAAGCTAACCAGATCACCCAACTTCATTCACCCTCAAAAAGTTAAAGAAATTGACCTATCTCCTAGACTATAAACTGGACTGAATTTTGTAAACCACTGGATCTCCTTCTAATATGCATAGAAGCTACAACCCCTTCAAAGAAATCCAAGACAACAATCTCAAGATCCTAAATGCCCCTGAACCGGCCTAGAAAGAAGCAATAGCTGGAATCGTTTCTATGATATAGAAATTTGAAGTTCTTCACACAGTTTAGGATCAGGTAAAAATTGATTAGGTACAGATGGTGACTTTTATCTCTGGAGCACTTGGGAAAAACATTTTTAGTTGGCTTTCTGCGCAATGATGCAGTGCAACCCATTGTTGTGGTGTATACATTTAGATGCAAGCCTATGCCAAATTGAAAGGGAGCTTTTATGGAAGGATTTCAAGCATTCTGAACACGTCGATTTAGTTTATCATTATGGGTTCCTCTCTTTTGCGCTTTTTGTCATCTCAAAGTAGCAAGCAATAGAGAAATCAAAATGCATATGAATAAATATTTTTACATCCAGTACTCACTTTTAGATGTGCTCAAAGTTTCTACCCGCTAAATATGTAGTCCAAAAAACCTGTAATAACTTGATACCCCTGGATAGAATCCACCAGAGTTCTTTCATGACATCAGGCCACTGAAATAACAAGTCTGCAAGGAGATCCACTTCTATGCTCCATGCTTCTGTGATATATATATAAGCCGTGCCCAACTGCTTCCCTCAATGGCTTCCCTGCCTTGGTCTTTTGCACAGATTTTCTTCAGATATTGCCCCATTATAGATATTTATTTTATAGTACCAGAGTTGTGTAAGGTAAAATATAGAAGATACAAGCTGGGCCTTGATTGCAAGAGTACTCATTGAGTTCCAGGATTGCGAAATGTGGCAGCTATTTGTTTGACACTCAACTGGGCTAATATAAGTCATATTTTGGAACTTTGAACCACCAGTACTACCAATCGATTTTAAATGTTTGCTGCTCCATGTAGTTCTCTAAGTCCATAGGGACTCCTACTGTTGCAGGGGTGATTCTGCTTCCTTAAGAACTTTGCTGCTTTGGTTATACTTGACGACTGGAGGTGTTCTTTAACATTAGTGTATGGTGTCTAAGTTAGGGAAGATGAAGGTGAAGAACGATATAGCCAGATAAGGCATACAATAGTGAAAACATGTCTCTCTAAAGACAACGTTTTTTTTTTTTTTCTCGTTTTATAATGTCTCTAAATACGACATTTAACTTAGATTAGGAAAGAAGATTCTTATTTGATTTTTGCTTGATTTTTTGGTTTGCATATGTTACATTTCATTTATTCAGAATTCTATCATTGTTATTTGAATCTACAAATGTTTCTAATTCTTATTGTTTGAATTTTTTTTGTTTACATTGTTCTCCCCACATCATTAATTATACAATTAATATTGCAATTATCGTGGCAACGCCACAGGTAGTACTAGTTATATATTCTCTTTTAATTCCTCCATTACGATTATATTTTGTTAATAGTTTTAAACTTACACTGTCTGTGTTGCAGTTAGGTAGCCACATTACAATAAATGGATCATACAAGGTTTTAGGCTAAATAACAATGCAACCAAGGCACAATTAAAGAAGCTTTCAGAAAATTGGCTCTCAAGTTCCACCCAGATAAACACTCTCATTCCTCCAAGATCATCAGAGACAATGCCCTTCTCCGTTTCAAGCAGGCCTCTGAAGCTTATGAGGTTCTCATTGATGATACCAAACGTGCCCACTCAAAGACATTCCGCGGAGCCACCAGCGCCTCTACTTCTGGTTTTTATGGTTATGGTTATTAAATAATCATAACTACTACTATGCCACAAGGAATCAGACTGCTTACAGACCCCATTATGGGGACGTGGACCTTCACCTAATTCTGTTTTCAAATGGGGATTACATCTTGACGCCACTCTTCGCTTCTTAACTAGTAAAGCTTTTCTTCTTAACCTTGCCTTTGTTAGGTAATGTATCTCCTCGTATTAATTACCATCCATACTGGAGTACTAATTTATTTTACAGATTTGTTCTATTGTGGCCACTTTTGGTGTCACGACCCTAATATCCATAAATTGGGAAAAAGAGAGAGTTTACAAAATTACCCTCAAGATGCCAATAAAGGAAAAGGATCAAGACAGTAATCTAAATAAACATTGCACAAGGTAAAATCCATAACCATTTAAAGTCAAGTACTTCAACAGAAATTGTTTGGACTCCAATAGTTTTCCATAAATAATCCGAAAACTCCAAATAATAAGATTCAAAAAACTTCTACTGAGGTATGTATTCCCCAATCAATAATAATCCAATAAATGAAATAAACTTGAGTAATCAACTGACAACGAATCAAAGAACTAAACCTATTGTGAAAGATAACTCCTATAAATCTCAAACTCCCTCTCGAACAACTGGATCAGCCCAGCCTCCTGATTTGCTCTCGATAGTACTCAACTTGCTGCTCTCCTCCGCCTACGCTCCATAAGGATACGTACCCACGTGCAAAACAAGCAACATGGGTCAGCAAATTATGCTGGTATGAGTAGACAAGGGTAGGAACTCCATTCCCCAAAACAATAAACTAACAGACACCGCGGTCTTTATACATTTATCTCGTTTACTAAGTAAATATTATGTTATAATAATACATTACCTGAGCTGCACCTCCTATTAGGATAGGTCGAGCCCTGCAAGAAATGTTAATTGACCTATCCTCCTGCAAAACTGTGTTAGTACAATAATATATAATTCATGGCATCTCAAGTCTCGACACTATATCTCAATCACTACAAATCAATCATTACACCCAAACAACACTTCACAACCTATACCCAATCACTAGTACACCTCCCACAGGATGCACTCCACACATTTGCCATACCCACACTGCACCAGTGTGCCTTGACCATAGTTAAGACCCTCTACGTGGAAACCAAAACCCAAGTGGGTGCACCTGCAAGCTTTGGCTAGCCTCGACGTATGCCTAACTCATGGCCTCTACTAGCTCCCTTGAGCTTCTAAAGTGGCGCCCAGACCAACCCCGAAAGCTATGAAGGTCTGTAGGGTCAGTTCCGCAGGCTAAGCCGTCTAGGAATACCCAAAAATTATTCCAAGTGTCAACCGCAGGCTAAGCCATCTAGGGTGTATCTAGTTCTTTAACCTAATTCCTCAGGTGCGGCAAATGTACTAATTCTTGGGCGACTACAAGAACACTTAAACTATCCAGCAAACAACATCATTCGATCATAGAACAAATAAACTCATAATTAAGTTCCAATTCCAAATCCATTCCGTATTTCTTTTCCATTTTTCCATGTAAATACCCGTCCATGGTGTCGGCCATTCCAAGGCATTTAATATAATAATTCCACAAAATTCAGCAGCCCAATCCTCATTACAATTATATCCATCAGAGTGTATATAGTTCTAATCCAAGTATGTAAAGAGAAACAAAGAGAAATAGGAAAAACCTGGCAATTCGGCAACTATAGCAAATCCATATCATAAACATATATCTGAACGTCTGTACTATCAAACCAAAATACACTACCACAACTTAGAACCTTAAAATCAACCTAGTTAAAAAAAATATTAGAACATGCTTATTCATCCCAAATTAGTTCCAGCAACAATCATTCATACTATATCCATTAATACTGTACCTATGATTTTCATATCTAACCAATAAATAAGTAAGGATAACTAATACAGATGTTACCAAAGCTACAACAAATCAAACCAAACCCATTACAATACCCGTCCCCACATAGAAATAGAGGTATATGTATCTTCTTCTCACCCACAACAATTTAATTTCCAAGTAAATTAACTACAGTTGATACTCGGTTCAAAAACGACAATGATCAGGGATGCATGCAATTATTTCTGATCATACAGATAACCTATAGAAAAATATAGCTACAATGACCAGAGAAAGGAAATTAAATCTGGTAGTATGCTTCTTAACACTTTGCTAGTTCATATTTCGAAATATTAACTCATTAAAACTACGTCTACTCACCTGTTACTGAACTTCTTCTTCTTCTTCTACTATTCTGGTCGCCGCCACTCTCTCTCTTTCTCTCTCTGCAAACCCTTTTTTTTTTTAAAAACAAAAAAAAACTATGCGAACAAAACCCTTGTTTCAATTTCGATTATATAAGGAGATCACTCCCATTTAATCCGCTTAATCCCGTTTCCAATGGATTCGATTTGATCGTGTTGACGTGTTTCCGAACAAAGAGGAAACCAAATGTTCGTGATATATATGCTTTCTCCCAATTTCTATATTTAACCCTTAGTCCCTTTACTTTTATTAATTGATTATAAACCCCTGGTCCAAGGACTTGCACTTAATTATTCTTAATCCAAATTAAACTTAATAAAATTTCCACCAAATTAAAATAGGGGGTTTACATTTGGTTGCCCTCTTTTACAAATCAATATCTTTCTTTATGTTCATTTAAATGGATTATTCCACTATGCAGTGTGCTACTAGGTGGGGCTGCCATAATTGAATCAACTGGAGAAACCCTCTGGAAGATGCACAATTCTGGGGTACAATACCTAACTCTTTTTGTTTTTCCCTTACTTTTTTTTAGTATAATTACGATTACTTTGTTTTCCCTGTTCTAATCCTAGTAAAAATCCAACTCTCCATGTGAAACTATTTACGCTTGGAATATGAATCTCTTAAGCAATATTAGGCCGATGTGTTTTCCGAATATTCTCACTTCAGTGTTGTTCATACCTATTAGGACTTGGTACAGACTGTTTCTGGTAAAACACTACCCGTTTAAAACCCAATCTAAGTTCTCTAAGATTCTAGGCCCCCACCAAATCAGGTCTGAAGCTAGGTTGATAGGGGTTTTGAGCTGCGTAAGTGACATCTGTGCAGAAAATCAGAAACATTTCTGCACTAAGCTTTGAACCCTTTAAAATCAGGTCAACATTGCAGATAAGAAAGGATATCAATGTAAACAAGTTCCCAAGAGAAGTTATTGGAAAGTTAGAATGAGATGTACATATTCTACATTCATCTTAGTGAAAAGTTATGGAAGCCATATGCTGATTAGAGCAATGAGATTTGGTTTGGTTGATTTTAAAACTTTGAAAGCTACTAATGGACGTCTCGGCCACACTTGTTTTCTGTGGTTGTGTTTTGAGGGTTTTCTTGGCCAGTCGCCGTGGGGAAGTGGTCAAAGATAATGCAAAATTTAATTAGTGGTTGGTGGTGTTTCCAAATATACTTCAATTTAAAGCTTTTAGTGAGATCATACCATGATATGAATCTCTTTTACATTCTTAAGATTCAAGGACTATTCTCAATATATTTTGTGGAAGTAAAAGTAAAAATTATATCTATATCAATGCCAAACCTGAAGTTCTTCAAAATGTGAGTGTAGAATGGCGATCTATGAGCATCAATGGTTCTCCATATAAAACTGAACAATTAAAGAAAAAATACAAGATAAAAGTTAATATCCTACTGTGACCCTATCTGATTGTCTCTTGAGTTTGTTATACAGAAATCATTTGAAGAAGCTGTCAATTCCATTGAAAATGGTAAAAGAAAGAAAGACGCAAAGTGAAGACGTTGTCAAATCATTTTCTTTCTGGCATGCTCGTGTCTGTAAAGGGTTGGTGTGATACTGTAATAGTAACCAAACTCATAATTAGAAATGTGCAGAAGGTGTATGTGCATGTAATATAGGAAAGTAAAATTTGTTTGATATAGAAGGTGTTTGCAATCATATTTCTTTTCTTGTAAAGGGTTGGTGTGATACTGTAAAGGGTTGGTGATACTGTAATAGTAACCAAACTCATAATTAGAAATGTGCAGAAGGTTGTATGTGCATGTAATATAGGAAAGTAAAATTTGTTTGATATAGAAGGTGTTTGCAATCATATTTCTTTTCTTGTGTTTTTTTTTTTTTTTTCAATACAATATCAACATGAAATGACTATTATTATATAGGGTAATATTCCAAAAAACCCCATGTTGAGAAGATGACCCCATGTCAGGGCCTATTGTGAAAGAGGCACCTAAACATAGGTTTTTTTAGGGATATTACCCATTATAGATCTTGCCTATAATTCTATTTGCAAAAAGGGATGCCATATTATATTGTAGAAACTTACTGGGTAATTAAAAGTTGGTTATCTATTGTAGTAAATTTCTTATTATCTAAAATTCCACTCTCCTGGATGGTTGCACTGGCCACTGGGAGCAAATTTGGTTTTGGAGAATATGAGTCCGCTCTCTTCCTAATGCAGTTTAGGTCCATTTGATTTTTTATTAGCGTTGGTTGGATGGAGACATGATATGATGTAGAGACAAAAGAATATTAGTACAGTGGATAATTAGGACACCAGACACCAGAGATTGATAAACAAGGGAATCAAACACTATTGGGTACATCTTCTGATGGCCGTGAAGTCGTGAAGATGATGAGGATCAAAATGTTGGAGAAAAGAAGAGCCAAAAACTAATGAAGGGCCGGATAATGAGGAGACAGTTGATATGGATAGTATTTTGAAGATGGACATAATGCAACCACATGAACTTGGTGAGGAGGACGAGGCAGTTAACAAAAAGACGAAGGCAATATGAAAAATACACAATCATTAGACATTGTTGTTATGACCTTGGAGAGAATGACAACAACCCAAGACTCACATGCAAGATTCACTGAGGATCTTGAAGTGAAAGAAACAATGGGTTAAAGAAAAAGGAAGACTGTAATAGATTTTGATGGAAAGAAGGTTCGTCCAAGTTCAATGGTAAAACGAGTCAACGAGAGGACTGAACAAAAAAAAAAGTTATAATAACAGAAGATGAAATGGACTAGGAAATAATGAGGAAATAAAGGTTCTTCTAGCTGATTGGAAAAACAACAAAATACTATCAAATGTTACCAACAGAGCAACAAAAGGCGCTAGATAAATATCTGGATGAGGTCGAGGATGGAAGGTAATATGAAATTTTTTTTATTAAAAAACTATAGTTTAGTAGATTAATAACTATTATTAATGTTCTAATTATCTTAATAATTGGAGCACTATGGCATGGCAGTCATCAAAACAGGATTTGATCATAACAGTTTCCCAGATCATTGATCTTATGACTGGGAAATACATCGATTACCAGGTAATAGTTTCTCTTTACTTTATATTTGATAAATTTCCATTATATTCATAAGGCTTACAAGACATATTGAATCATTTCTTTTTAATTATCTATATGTAAAAAGATCATTGATTGGTATAGACGAAAGAAAGGTTCTAAATCATATGAGAGCTTTAGAGAAATTGAACCATTTCAAAGAGGAGTTGCCATCTTCTCGGCTTATGCATGGGTACGTAATTTCTAAACTTATGCATGGCTACGTAATTTCTAAACTCATCCTTTCTGATGAAGTTGATGTGTATATTAATCAACTTAAACATTTGAAACAGACATGGTTGCGCGACTTTAAAGGGCAGAAGAGAAAAAGAAAGCAAATTCAGGTGAGATGAAAAATAAGGAAGACATGTTTTTGGATGGAAGTGATTGAAAAATTCAATGGAACATATACTCTCTTTTTGTTTGCATTAAACACTTCAAGAACTGCTACAAAAAAGGCTGGGTATCACTGGAGTCTTCTTGTGCTCGAGAAAGATTATGGATGGACTCTTTATAACTCTCTTGTTGGAAACAAAGTTTTCGATAAACGTATTCAGAACGATTGTAAAGCCATTGTGAGTTAACTTTCTTAAACTATTGTAGTTTTGTAACAATTTTATAATGATTCCAAATTTTACCAAACTTTTAACATTTGAAACAGGCCAAATATATCACTCCATTGTTGAACAAGAAACTAATCAAACCTGGAGATGTTTGTTATAAAGATGGACCTATCAAGGAAGCACCTGATTTGCCGCATCAAGGCTCTTCGTAAGCTTTAGAATTTTAAATTGTTATTCCTTATTACGATGAATGCAATTTGATTTATGCATTAATTAAATATTTCAGGGTGGACTGCGCATTGTTTTGTATGCAAATTCATGGAGCACACAATTTTTGAAAGAGAAATGTTTATGTCAGACTATGCAGTGGAAATAATTGACTTATTGAGGGGTACATAGCATATGAAATACTGACTGAACCAGGACTAAGTTTTGACAAAGAAGTATAGGATGAACAACAATTTCTAGTTGACCTTGATGCAGCAGAAAAAAGGCTACTTGAAGAGGAAGCAAAGGAAAAGGCAGCAGCTCAAACAAGTTTTATAGTTGAAAAGTCAGTATAGTTGAAAAGGGATTACCCCGAATTCAAGGTCCCGACTTTTTGTGTTTTGAAACTGTCTATAGTATATGTTGTGAATACGAACAAGTTTTATACATTTTCGTTATTTGTAATTACTGAATTCTGCTGGTTATATCAATGGAAAGGTTATTTGCTTCTTTTCTGGTGTTTAAAATAGTGGTTGATTTAATTTAACTTTTCATGAATTAACTAAAACTTAAAACCTAAATTCATGGGGCTCTAAACCCTAAAACCCTAAACCTAAACCTTAAAAACCCTAAACCCTAAACCTTAAAACCCTAAAAACCCTAACCCTAAACCCTAAAAACCCTAAACCATTTCCCTAAACCCTAGATTGATTAGTATATTAATCAACAATGGTGATTATATTTTCATTTCTGTTTAGTTGATTACTATATTATTGTCATAAGTACACCTTAATTTGTTATTCTAAATCCCTAAACCAATGGGAATGGTGACCCCTAGTGGAATGTTATCATAAGTACACCTTAACGCTGTCATTCTAAACCCCTAAACCAATGGGAATGGTGAACCCTAGTGGAATACAATCTTAAGTATTCCTTAATGCTGTCATAAGTACACCTTAAGCTGTCATTCTAAACCCCTAAACCAATGGGAATGGTGAACCCTAGTGGAATGTTGTCATAAGTACACTTTAATGCTGTCATTCTAAACCCCTAAACCAATGAGAATGGTGAACCCTAGTGGAATGCAATCTTAAGTACACCCTAATGGTGTCATAAGTACACCTTAATGTTGTCATAAGTACCCCTTATTGCTATCATAAGTACACTTTAATGTTGTCATTCTAAACCCCTAAACCAATGGGAATAGTGAACCCTAGTGGAAGCAATCTTAAATACACCTTAATGCTGTCATAAGTACCCCTTAATGTTGTCATAAATACCTTAATGTTGTCATTCTAAACCCCTAAACCAATGGGAATGGTGAACCCTAGTGGAATGCTATCATAAGTACACCTTAATGTTGTCATTCTAAACCCCTAAACCAATGGGAATGATGAACCCTAGTGGAATGCAATCTTAAGTACATCTTAATGTTGTCATAAATTAACTTCTCAAAACATTTTCCTGAATACAATAAAGTTAATTAATAGATTAATCAACAGTTCAGTAAACTTTCCTGAATACAACTATGGTGATTAATACATTAATGAACATTCCTTAGTTGATTAACTTATTAATCAACTTCTCAAAACAATATTCCTGAATACAAAAAGTGGATTAATATAGTAATCAACTGATCAATATACTTTTTCTGAATTAAAATCAATCATTACTGGATCTTCAACTTTCTCAAAACTAAAAAACTGAATTATATTGTATTCACTGAATTGTAATGTCACAACAAGTGGGAAAAAAAATCTAAACTAAAATGAATTATATTGTCACCACAAGTTTTATTCATAAAATGAAATCCAAATCATCAAATACAACTAGAATCTAATTGTTGTTCAGATATGGGCAAGTCCTTCTATTGTGATGACCAGTACTAAGACAACTGGAACACTTTTGAGCTTTGGGATGCTTTCTTGAACCGGTGTTTGGAATCCTTTCGTCTTTGGCCTCCCATGACCTCTTTTAACATCTGGAGGAAGTATACAAGCAGAATCAACATCATCTTCTGGTTTGTCCTCATATGAAATTGGCTGAATTGCATACGAGTATGTATTTCAGAATGTGCTAACATAGTAATAAGGTTGAAATAATGTATATTCTTTCTCGATCACCTTTTCACTACAAGAAAATCTAATATATGCTACGGACCTACGATTTCCTTCGCCACGGTCCGGGTCTGTGGTTAAATTGGCCACGGTTCAGGTCTGAACCGGCACGAAGTGGTTTGACATCAATTTGTGACATTGGTCGTCCTTGGTTATTTCGCCCTGAGTTCATTGTTAAGAAAACCTGTTTGTACGCGCGTCGTCCCGTGTCCTTGTCTTCGCGTCTTGTGTCTCAAGTGTTGTGTTTGGTTCAGGACGTACGTACCTCTTCAGGACGTACGTACGTTGGTATGTCAGCAGGAAGTTTGTTTGGTCTGGACGTACGTACCTGTTCAAGACGTTCGTACGTTCAAGTAGTCAGCAGGTAAATTCTTGGTCTGGACGTACGTACCTGTTCAAGACGTTCGTACGTCCAAGTAGTCAGCAAAGTGTAGTTCGGGTGGAGACGTACGAACGTCATATCGACGTACGTAC
Source organism: Aquilegia kansuensis (assembly GCA_020826895.1). NCBI lineage: Eukaryota > Viridiplantae > Streptophyta > Magnoliopsida > Ranunculales > Ranunculaceae > Aquilegia > Aquilegia kansuensis. The sequence goes on from JAJHQE010000010.1 coordinate 112,761, forward strand.
GTCCAATGTTGGTTTTCACATTTCGGCCCATTTTCCTTTGTTTTCAACCCTAAGTATAAATAGGGTTTCTCTTCCAAAGAACAAGGGAGTTCTTTGGCCGTCCAATTCATCTCTTGGGCTTGGAGTTTGTTTAGGTTTTGTTTGAGGTTGTTTTGGTGATTGAACTCATCTTCTTCTTCCCCATTGATTTCTTCTTCCTTCTTCCCCATTCATCTTCTTATTCCTTATTGAATAGTGATTTAGCTTCGAGTCTTCTTGTGTGTTCATCAAGAAGTCGAGTATCCTTGTGTGTTCATCAAGGAACTCTGGTGTAAGCTTGTTTCATAGTTTAGCTTCGAGTCTTCTTGTGTGTTCATCAAGTCGAGTTCCTTGTGTGTTCATCAAGGAACTCTGTGTAAGCTTGTTTCATAGTTCGTTCGAGTCTCTTGTGTGTTCATCAAGAAGTCGAGTGTCTTGTGCGTACATCAAGGTGCTCCGGTGAAGTCAAGGTGTTAGAGATAACCGGTAGTGTCAACTCGCAGTGATTGCAGGTAGTTGATAGGTTTGTATATCTCTTTTCATCTAGTGGATTTGTTTGTTGTCGTGAGGACAACCGTGGACGTTTCCCATATTGGGTTTTACCACGTTAAAAATTCCTGCGTGTTCTTTACTTTCTGCGTATCGTCCTTTACTTGTTTATTGTTTTATTCTTGTTTGGTTTACTATTGTTATATTGCACATATATTGGGTTCTCAATTGGCATCAGAGCAGGGCGCTTGTTAAGGAGCGTAAAGGCTCACGCGTAGATCCTAAGTGCAATTTTAATGGATTCTGATAAATTTGGAACACTAATTTGTCCTCCTAAATTTGATGGAACTAATTTTCCCTATTGGAAAGTTCGTATGGCTGCGTATTTGCAGGCTATGAGTGAGGATGTGTGGATCGCTGTGGAAGATGGTTGGTCACCACCGAGAGTTACTACAGGTAGTACAGATGAGGTTGTTACAATTGTAAAGCAACGAAACACATGGAGTGTGGAAGACAAAGTTGCTTCTACTAACAACCAAAGAGGGCTTAATGCTATATTTATGGCTTTGGATGCTAGTGAATTTCGGAGAGTTCATGGTTGTATATCATCCAAAGAGGCTTGGGATAGGTTGGTAAGAACTCATGAGGGTGACATTGCTGTCAAAGAGAGTAAGCTTGAACTTCTTATTACTCAATTTGAAACTATGAAAATGGATAATAATGAATCTTTTGATGAATTCTTTATTCGTTTGCAGGATATTATCAACACTAGTGCATCTTTAGGTTTAGTGTACACCGATACTCAAATAGTACGTAAAGTTCTTCGGTCTTTGCCATCTAGATTCCGTTCTAGGAAAGATGCCATTCAAGAAAGCAATGACTTAAAGACCATGTCCATAGAGACCTTAGCAGGAAAATTGAGAACTTATGAACTTGAGGTTAAACTTGAGCAACCTCAAAATAAATCCTTTGCTTTTAAAGCTGGATCTTTTGAGGATGTGCAAGATGAAACAATTAATCATGATAAGTCTCTTGACACTAAGCAACATCTAAGTATCATTTATCGTTATCTCAAACATATTTTTAAGACTATGAAATATAATGGTTTGACTAACCATGGTTTTGATGAGTGTAAGCTTCCCAAGAAATTTGGTGCACAAGGGATAGAACAAGAAAAAATCAAGTTATCTACCACTTGGGAGGAAGATGAAAGCGATGATGATGATGATGATGATGTAGCGGAAGACCATGCTACACATTGTGTTGCCTATGGAGCATCTTTGAATGAGAATGTGGATTGTCAGGTAACCGATATTGTCGATCATGAATTCGATGAATCTATTTTGGTAAGTCCTGGTGAGTTAAGGGAATTACATATGTCATCTGTTAAACAATGTCAATCCTTGCGTAAGACTAATCAGATTTCAAATGATATGGTTGAGTCTCTTGTAAAAGAGAAATCTGTACTTGCAGGTGATTTGAATGCCTTATCTGAGGAGTTTTCCCAAGAAAAGCTAGATTTCCAATCTAGAATTATTTCTTTGGAAATATCCAATCGTGAGATAGAAGATAAGTATCGTTCTTTGTTGCTTGAGCATGAAGCTGTGAAAAAGGATTTATTTGCTTCTACTAAGCGATTGCAAGGGTTTGAGAAAGCTTCGATTGATCTAGACATCCTTATTAAAAGTGGAAAGTTTTCTTCAGATAAGACTGGTTTAGGATATGATTATGTTGGAGCTTCTTCCAGCTGTGTTTCTCTTCCTCCTACTACTTCTTTTGTGAGGCCATCATTGCCTCCTTTGTTACCAAATCCTCATATTCCTATTCTGCCTCCACCTACCAAGGCTTTTGAATCTAAGCCAAATGTGATGACCAAGAATAAGACAAGTCCTAAACATAGACATTTTAAGTGTTTTACTTGTGGTCGGTTAGGTCATACTTCCGCTTTCTGTTGGGATAACAATTCCATGGTTCCATATTCTTCTTCTTATGGTAATAATTATTGGAACTCACATTGTTCTTTTCCTGTACAGGCTCATCATTTCTCTTGGCCTCCTTTTATGCGAAGAGGTGGTCCTAAAAAACCACAACACTTCAACAATAGAAAGAAGGTTGTGCAAAAGGTCACCAAACCACCTCACATATGGGATAGAAGCATCGATGCTGCCAAATGTAGTCTAGAGAATGAGAGGTCAAAGATTGGAAAGTCTACTATCAGGGATAATATTCATAAATCCTCCATATCCGGCTCCAACTTGCAAAATATCTCTCAAGTATGGGTACGAAAGGATGACTTGAACGTTCTTTTTTGACTTCTTAAAGTCAGATTGAATATCATCTTCGTATTTTTATTTGTTTGTTTTCTAGCCTTGTGTTATTTGAATTGCATATTTGTCTAACCACATAGGCTAGTTGTTTGGTGCTTCTATTTTTCATTCTTGTTTGTTTAGCTTGCAGATCATGTTGCATGTCTGAATACATTGTTAATATATAAAAAAAAAAAAAAAAGGGGTTGTTGGTTATTTCTTCTATTTTTTTTGTTTTATTTATTTAGTCCATGTATGTGTTGTTGGATGCATCTTTTCTGAGATATTGGTTTATTTCAATTGTCTTAAATAAGTTGCAATATGTTTGGGTGTATTCTCTTTCTGAACTCTTAAGTATGTTTTGTTATGTATCATGCATTTTTCCTCGCCTGTTTGCACAGTGCACGACATGCTTGCATGATGGGAGTTTTTGGAAACCACTTACATATTCTTTGAGCTCATAGAACTTCTCTATCTCTCGTGTATTTATGTTATCTTGAGCTATCTCTCCTCTGTTTTGGGTAATGTTCATCTTATTGTTCGTGTTATTGAACATTCTTATCTTCCTCCTACAACTCTTGTTAGTGGTCAATGACTCACTTTATCCCCAGCCATTTGATTGTCTTTATAGCAATATCAGTTGGCTAAGAACCCGTTGGGGTTGTGAGGGTCATGCTCTGACGGTTGCACTCAAGAGATGTTAGTTCTTGTGTTGCACGTTATCATGGTGTTGCACTTCTTGAGTTTGTGTTTGTCAAAAAGATGTAGGCTACACCCTACCCTCGTGTAATTGAAAAGATGGAGGCAAAAGTCCCTCCCACACGGGAATGACATTGAAAGATGTAGACTAAACTCCAACACATGCGGCAAAATGATAAACCAAGCGAATGTTCGTTGTTTTCTTTATGTAAGGCATACAATGTTAATATTCCTTTGCCTTTTGGATATCTTGGTTTTTGTTTGAAAGTTCATATTTATATTCGTTTGTCTTCCACTCATATTGTTTGTATCAAAGGGGATTGAAGTTTGTTTCTTCTAAGCTCACTTGCTAATCGTATGTCTCTTGTTGATGGTTCTATATTGGTTTTCAAAGGGTGTGTTCTAGTGGTGAACTTTCTCTCTCTTTATGCATTGCATTGCATCTACACACACCGAGGCTTAGTTTATGATGCACTTCAATTCTCTTAATTGTTCAATCTTTTGCTTATCCTAACATATTGCCTCTTATTTTTGTACGGATTGGGATTGGCTACTGTTTTTGGAAATTCATGATGTGTTCCTCTTCACTTCTATGGTACATCGTTTTTTTTTCTTTTATCTTCTTATTATGGTTTGTGAGTGAGGTGTGAAAATGATTTTTTTTTTGTGTTTCAAATATCCTTATTTGGTTTGTTTGTTCTAGGTGCATCTGTCTCATATGCATTGCTTTTAGGTGAAGCTTTTGTTTAGGGGGAGAATTCTTTGTATTGACATCGTGTTAACAAGTGTTTATGTTATGGCTTCCGTTGCATATCCTTTTTGTTGTTAACATGATTGTTCTCTTTCTTTTCTTCTTTAATCTTATTTGTTATGGTTTGGTATTTTTCTTTTCTCTTTCTTTTGTTACCTTGCTTTATTTGTGACAAAAAGGGGGATTTATGACTCTAATACTAACACTCTTCTCTTCTCTGTGTATTTTTGGGTCATGTTTCAGGTATGCTACACGTATGGGGGAGTGAACGTGTACAATTATGGAGGATCGAGTATTAAACCTTGGAGCTCATGAAGTATGGGGGAGTTGCTTAAGGAACTTTGTTGGCTCGTTGATTGTTTTAGAATTTCTTATTGCTTCTTATTGCTTCCGTTCGGTCTCTGATGGTTAAGGCATCTTGCTCAAGCTGGATATCAAGAATTGGTGACTTGGTGTGTGCTCTACCTTGAGTGATTTTGTAGGCATGATTTATAAATGCCATGGTTTGGGATTGTAAGCACGTTTTATAAGTGCTATTAGAGTCATAGGTTTTTGTCACAAAATCAATGTCAAAGGGGGAGATTGAAACCGGCACGAAGTGGTTTGACATCAATTTTGTGACATTGGTCGTCCTTGGTTATTTCGCCCTGAGTTCATTGTTAAGAAAACCTTGTTGTACGCGCGTCGTCCCGTGTCCTTGTCTTCGCGTCTTGTGTCTCAAGTGTTGTGTTTGGTTCAGGACGTACGTACCGTTCAGGACGTACGTACGTATGGTATGTCAGCAGGAAGTTTGTTTGGTCTGGACGTACGTACCTGTTCAAGACGTTCGTACGTTCAAGTAGTCAGCAGGTAAATTCTTGGTCTGGACGTACGTACCTGTTCAAGACGTTCGTACGTCCAAGTAGTCAGCAAAGTGTAGTTCGGGTGGAGACGTACGAACGTCATATCGACGTACGTACGTCCAATGTTGGTTTTCACAATTTCGGCCCATTTTCCTTTGTTTTCAACCCTAAGTATAAATAGGGTTTCTCTTCCAAAGAACAAGGAGTTCTTTGGCCGTCCAATTCATCTCTTGTGCTTGGAGTTTGTTTAGGTTTTGTTTGAGGTTGTTTTGGTGATTGAACTCATCTTCTTCTTCCCCATTGATCTTCTTCTTCCTTCTTCCCCATTCATCTTCTTATTCCTTATTGAATAGTGATTTAGCTTCGAGTCTTCTTGTGTGTTCATCAAGAAGTCGAGTATCCTTGTGTGTTCATCAAGGAACTCTGGTGTAAGCTTGTTTCATAGTTCGGCTTCGAGTCTTCTTGTGTGTTCATCAAGAAGTCGAGTATCC
>JAJHQE010000010.1:121511-170780 GCA_020826895.1 Aquilegia kansuensis
ATAACTCCTCAATTCTGCTGTCCAAGCCACAATCGGTAAGAGGAGCAGCAAGTTCTGGAACCTTCAGGTATCCCACCAACTCTAAGATGTGATTTTGAAGATGTCCCGGTAGTCTCCCCCAATGATTGACATGAACCAAACACGGATTAAAAAAAGGTTTATGAATATAATCATACCCATGGGGAACACGACATAAATGACAAACCTTTGCATTGTTTTTGTACTCCATCACCATAAACGATACATAACCAACAGCCGGAACAAATACCCTATGAAGTTCATATTCTGCCATGAAAACTTCTGAAGAACAAAAGGAGAACTAGAAGAAGGTTAAGAAGACACAATAGAAGTAAAAGAAAAAGAAGACGTCCCTATATAGAGAGCTAAAAACAAACAACCCTAACATGGGCCCAATTAGAGGATCCATTACCTAATTAGTAGAAATTTACTGCAAAACAGAAAGATTCTAAAATAGTAATATCCAATAACATGCTCAGTATCTAAATAGAAAACAAGAACTATAAACAAAGAGCAATGTTAAGTACAAAAGTGTGGAGAGTAAACCAAAACAAGAACTACTCGGAGTCCGAGTCACCATCAAGGTGTTCACCATCACCATCGTCCTCACTTTCTCTAACCGAGTCATCACCATCACTGTCATCTGGACCTGAAGGTACCTCTTCTGGAAATGGAGGCAAATCGACGGGAGTGAAGTCCAGCTGTAGATGACGCATCTGGGCAACGTTCATCTTATGAATATCTCACAGCATAGCATCATGCTGAGAGAGAATGACTTCAACAAGATCTAATCTAGAACCCATGTGATCCTGACGACGCCGAATAGAAGAAACTCGAGCATCAACTGCTGCAAACCGCTCGATTGCCCCTAGCTAAGGCGGAGACAGTACGTCCAGGAGTCAAAGCCTGATCAAAGTCATCATCCCGAACAAGAGCCAGGCCTCCCAGATTAGGTGATGCGTCAGACGCGCACCCACGGACTCAAAAGCAGCCTTCCTAGACTGGCAGCCCTTCTTGATGGCATTGACCAAGTCATGGCCAACAAACCTAGGAGGGCTCACCTCCACATATCGTTCCTGAAATCCCAAGTGCTTAAGAATGGTCATAATAAAACTAGGAAGGGAAGAGTACCCTTAGCAGCATTGATTTGAAGCATCCGTGTGTAGATGACTTCAGAGAGATGGATGTGGTGCACCGACATACAAACTACCAGTTTGACCATATCGTCGGTCATGATGATCTTGTTGCCTTTGGTGGGGTAGATGTTGGAATGAGCAACCATATGCAGAAGGATGGCGCTGTAGAACTTGGCGTGGTATCTCTCCGTGACCCCATCAATAAACATCCGCTGAACTTGATTTACAAACTTAATCTGAATTTCTTCGGAAATCGGCCACCTAACATGAATGACATCTTCAGAGAGAAGATCATTATCAATTCCCAACGCCTCACGAATCACCTTTGGATTGATAGTGTACCTCCGACCCTCAATCAAAACAGAAAAACTCGATCGATTTTGGGAAGGTGTCTTTGTCTCATAAAAGACGATCGTATGCTCAACCGAGTACTTTGTAATTGGTTGAGCCACCCTTAACCAGTTTCTTGTCTCAAAGAACACGGCTATGTTGCCTAGTTGAGAAGCCCCCAGAGGAGTGGCAGCGATCTCTCTCAAATCGAAGAACCGCTCCGGAACAATGGCCTTGGCTCGAGGATGAGCACCGAGGGATGGGGGATGAGGCGACAAGGCCGGAGTGGAGCCTCGACCCCTAGGAGCGCGAGAAGAGGATGCCGTGGTGGTGGGATTGGTGCGGGCGCGCTTTAAAGCCATTGTCTAAACAAGCACAACAGAAAACAAACCAAAAATGTAAGAAAAATGGCTTAAAAACCACACAACAAGCTCATTTAGGCATTTAATCAACCACTTGGTATGCAGAAACAGAACACATGCTATCGACAACATTGTAGCAATGATAAACACCCAAACACAATAGTAATAACCAAAACCAACACAAGAGAAGAGGACACCAATCCTTAAGATCATCCAGGTATCGAAACACCAAGTTCCATTAGACCATTAAACAAGCATACAACCATAACTAACAAACTATCAGTTAAAACCAACTAATCAACAAGAACATGACAATTGAAGAAGAAAAGAAAAAAAAAACATAAGACAAACTTACAAGAAAGTGATTGAGGATGATCAGCAGATTTACCAACCAACACACGGAACCAACACAACGATAAGAACACTATGGGAGAACAACACAAAACCAAAAGGAAAAAAAAACAAGGAGAAGGTCGACAAGAAATAATTTGAGAGAGAAGGAAAGAGGAAGAGCAAGAAAACCGTTATGTTCGTGCAAGAGGGAATAGAGGGCACGTTTTGAATGTAACAGTTGGCCTTTGTTATAGCAAAATTTGAATTTAAGCAACAAATGGGCCGGACTGTTTCAGGAACGTACGTACGTTCTAAGAACGTTCGAACGTCGGGACCCAAAGAAAAACATCTGCCACATACTACGTTCGTACGTCCTATGGACGTTCGTACGTTGCAAAAGATCTGTCCCCCTCCACGTACGAACGTCTTGAAAACGTACGTACGAACCCTTTTTTTTTTTTTTTTTTTTTAAAGTTTGACAGAACAACCGACAGACCAGAAATCAAACCGACGAACAACCCAAACACATATTGAGATACATCACAAGAACATTTTCTACTTATCATAAGGATTCAATTACAAACGAATACAGTTTAAGCAAACCTCAACCTCAAGAAAATGCAATAATCGAAGAACGACATCATACACCAAGCCATGATACTTCCTAGAATGATGCAAGTATGCAGAAGAAACTGATAAACCAAAAACAACCTCCAGAACCAAAGTAAAGCCATGATCATTGAATATATAGAAGGTACTTGCAACTAGACCAATGTGAACGCTAACCGTATCACAACTAAACCAAGGAACCACAGAATATTGTTTTCTTCCTGTCGTACCACTAGACAAATGTAAAAGTCACTTATCATTTCAATTTCATTTTTATCTTTCATTTTTTTTTTTTTTTTTTTGTTCGTAAAACCATTTGAACCAAATGCCATTCCCGTGTGGCAGTCTATAATATCTCCATCTTTTACCAGAACACGAGGGTAGGGTGTAGCCTACATCTTTTCGGCAAAAACACACTCAAGAAGTGCAATACCATGGTAACGTGCAACACAAGAACTAACATCTCTTGAGTGCATCCGTCAGAGCATGACCCTCACAGCCCCAACGGGTTCTTAGCCAAATGAGTATGCTCTCAAGACAGTCAAATGGCTGGGGATTTTGTGAGTCATTGACCACTTACAAGAGGTAGACATATATAGAAGAAGAAGATAACCATGGCATGAAAAGAAACCTTACAAAACGGAGATATACAGGTATTCAAAATGATAACCCAACTACATGTAAGTGCATCATGTAAGAAACCACCAAGACAAAAAGAGTATGATGTAACCCTACAACTCTGCATGGCCAAAAACAGTTGAGGACGCCACACAAGAAACATTTGTAAAGGAATCCACACAATAGAGAAAGTAGTATGTCCTCAATACCAACAACAATAACAAAATTAACCAACCCTAAACATCCTAAACACAGACAGTACCAAGAACAAATTAGGTATATAGATGCGGAAGGGGTGTAGTGACAATGAAACAGTTATCAGATGAGCGACTACCAGTTAACACCAAGACATGATTGGAATCAAAAACATCACACTTATCATCCTCAAACACAACCTTAAACTTAGCATCACATAACTGACTAATGCTCAAAAGATTGGACTTAAGACCCTTAACAAACAGAAGCTCATGACTATTGAGCGATCCAACCTTAGAAAAGTTACCTTTACCTCCAACCGGCACATTTTACCATTTCCAAAACTAACCTTACCTCCATAACCAAGAGTCAGATTATCAATTAGAGTTTTATCACCTGTCATATGACGCGAACAACCGCTGTCAAGATACCATGATGAAGGCATTGGTTCAACCAAACGAGCCATATGAGACACAACTTTCCTGGATGCATCCATACTCCTATCCCAGAAATGTGATGGTGGAGTAGGCATGGATGTTGCTTGAGGATGAATTCCATAAGGAGAAGTTCTGGGTAAGCCCCACGGAGCATAGCCATTCCACATGTATGGAGCCTGCATGGAGAAAGTGGAAGACTTGTTCCAATATGAATTACCTGCAAAAGAAGGATGGTGAGCAGGATACAAATTATTCCAACAAAAAGCAGAAGTGTGACCCATGCGACCACAGGTTAGACATTTAAAGCCTTTATGTCTAAAATTCCTTTTTGGGACATGCTTTACATGAGTACCCTTGGTTGGTGAAACCACACCAGACACCTGCACAGGAGCAGGAAAAACAACATCTGTAGGTCGGACAAAAGTAGTACGGGAGGTGCTAGCAGTAGAAACAGGAACAGATGTGTCATAACCTAAACCAGATTTATCCGAATGGGATTTACCAATTCCCAGCAGAGAGTTTAGATTATCACTAGCTTTACCAAACCCAACCAATTGCTTGTTAGCAGCAAACAACTCAGCTTTTACTTTCTCATGTTCCAATACAAGAGATCGGTACCGTGTCTCCAGATCATTATTTAGTTTTTCCAGAGTGGCAATGCGCACTTGGAAATCCTCTTTTCCTTCACAAATTCTTCCTTCAACATGTTGGAGTCACCTGCAAGATTACATATATCCTGACCAAGACTATCTACCTGTTCCTGCAAGACAGTGTTAGTTTTTTCAAGCAACTTTACTTGTTGCATGGAAAACTTATACATATCACATAATTCACTAGTAGTAGCATGAACACCAGAATCAGGAACATTAATATCATCAGTAGAGGATACAATACCTCCTGGATGCTCATCCAGGGATGCACTGAAGACCACATAGTTTGAGACAACATTTGAGGAATTTCCATCCTCATCTTCATCTGAATCATCCCACGTCACCGTGAGGTTTGCTTTGGAATTATCACCAGGTTTGCGATCCACCTTCTTGTCACATTCATTAGCAAAATGTCCATATTCACGACACTTGTAACATTGGACATCTTTACGATCAACACGAGCTCTTCTTCCATCCACAGAGAATCTCTCAAAACCACGACTCCTAGGAGCATTTGAGGAGTCAGGAAATCGCTTTCGAGGATCTCGATTCTGTTGATATTTCAGAATCTTCTGAAAGCTACGTGACAGAAACGCATAGTTATCATCCACATCCTGTTCTTCATCATCAGAAAGTCCTGTAGAAGTTTCTTTAGACGATGTAGCTTTGAATGCCACAGACTTGTTCTTCAAAGGTTCTTCCAAAGCCTGTTCCATCTCACATGTCCTTAGTTTCCCAGCAAGTGTCTCAATGGACATGTTCTTAATTACATTACTCTCAGTAATGGCATCCTTACGCGAACGAAACCGAGGAGGCAAAGCACGCAATATCTTGCGTACCACTTGTGTGTCAGTATATGCATGATCAATAGCCGCGCTACAGTTTATGATGTCTTGGAGACGAATAAAGAAGTCATCAAAAGTCTCAGAATTATCCATCCGTAGATTTTCAAACTGAGAAGTTAATAGTTCCAACTTGCTTTCTTTGACAGTTTCGTCACCTTCATGTGTACAGATAAGTCTGTTCCATGCGTCTTTAGCTTCTTCACAGCCTTGCACACGACGAAACTCACTGGCATTTAATGCCATGAAAATAGCATTGAGTGCCTTGTTGTTATAATTTGCCAACAACTTCTGTTCAGGCGTCCACTTTTCACGTGGCGTCAGTGATGTAACAGCAGTATCATCAGTACCTGTAGTAGTCATTGGTTCTTTCCACCCTGTGACAACAGAAAGCCAAACTTTTTCTCCAAATGCTTGGAGATAAGCTCGCATCCTTACTTTCCAATGACCAAAGTCTTTTCCACTAAATTGTGGTGGAAGACTTGAAGTATCAAACTTGTGAGGTTCCATACAGCACTATTGATCGATAGCGTGAGCCTTTACGCTCCTTAACCAGCCCCCAGCGACTGATACCAATTGAGAAACTACAAATAGTGCTAATAAACTAATTGAATATTCAACCAAACAAACAATACGCAGAAAGTAAAGAACACACGAGATTTTAACGTGGTAAAACCCAAAAGGGAAACGTCCACGGTTGTCCTCGCGACAACAAACACTCCACTAGATGAAATAGAGATGTACAAACCTACCAACTACCTGCACTCACTGCGAGTTGATACTCCTGGTTATCTCTAACACCTTGACTTCACCAGAGCACCTTGATGTACGCACAAGACACTCGACTCCTTGATGAACCCACAAGAAGACTCGAAGCCGAAATCACAATACCACTCTTAGAATCACAAAGTTATGAATTTAGAGAAGGGGGAAGAAAGGGAATTGAGTTCTATAGCCACAAACGATTCCAATATCAAAACCTAACCCAAAACACCACAACTAGAAGAACAATGGACGGCCAAAGAACTATCTTCTCAAATGGAAGAGAAACCCTATTTATACCTAGGGTTGGAAACCAAGGAAAATGGGCCGAAAAGTGAAAACCCACGTTGGACGTACGTACGTCGATATGACGTTCGTACGTCTCCACACGAACTATACTTTGCTGACTGCTTGGACGTACGAACGCCTTGAACAAGTACGTACGTCCAGACCAAGAATTTACCTGCTGACATGCCAAACGTACGTACGCCCTGAAGAGGTACGTACGTCCTGAACTAAACACCAAACATGTGAGACCCGACGCGAAGACTAAGACAAGGGACGACGCGCACACAACAAGGTTTTCTTAACAATGAACTCAAGGCGAAATAACCACGGACACTTTGTCACAAAATTGATGTCAAATCACTTCATGCCGGTTTCATCTAGAATCTAGAATCTATCTAGAGAACCTCTTTTTAGATCTTGATCTTCTAGCCTCAACTTGAAGATCAACTTTTGTACTCAATTCAATATCAATATCAATCCATGATTTCAATTATGATGTTTAATGATTTAATTATTTGTTCCTTTGGTATGAGTAGCTAAATCATGGGGGGAAGGTGGGAAGCTTTCTAGGTGATGTATGAATTATTATGTTGGTTCTTCTTATTCATTGTGATTCAAGGTTCTTAATGCTTACTTATCTCTAATTCGCGATATGAGGTAAGTATGATATTTGTATGCTATTGTTATCCATGGTTGTTAAATATATTGTTAGAATTAGGGGAAACTAGTTTGATAATAGTTTTATTTATTGTAGATGTGTAGTGAAATAGATGTGAGAGGTGATTACTGTATGGTTGTAACTATTATCTTTATTGGCACCCTTTCATGATTAATTCAATAGCTGAGAGGTGAGGATTTAATTGTGAATAATATGTGGATTTATTAGATTCAATAGCTGAGGAGGTGAGGATTTGATTAATGAAGCATTTCAATAGCATGCATAATAGAATCCCGTTTTAATTAATTCAATAGCTGAGAGGTGAGGATTAATTACTATTGGTATAATAATTAATAGGGAATAGCTGAGATGGTGACTTTTACATTATTATAGATTGAATATGAAGAACAACATGATATAATTGCATAACCTACTACCCCCTTAGTTCATCATATAATCTTCTTTCCCATCGTCTTTCCATATTCTTAAGTTAGGATTATTTATTATTTATTGCCTGTAGGAATATAATCAATTCTCCAACTATATATTGATTCAGTGATGTTCTTTAATTATTGTTCTTAATTATGTTCGAGCTAAGATCTCCCCTTCTGAGGTGGGTACGGCTCTTGATTGTTACTATCTACTTTGATCTCAATTTATACAGGCACAAGAATGAAAATCTCTAAATCTAATCTTTTGATTAAGATACACAAAATATCATATATCAAAATGGGCCCGTTGTCCCTCTAAGGAACGGAGTTCATTCAAGCACAAAGAAGAATAGTTTGTTTTGGGACATCATCCCTCTTCTATCTCCTTCCCACCCCTTCAATTTTTAATTTTTTTTAATTATTGATTTTAAGTATTAGTTACTAGTCCTCTTGTTGATCTGCAGTTAAAACAGATCTGAAAAGCTCGAAAAACGGAGTATATATCAAAGTTGAAGAAAGGCGCGCATTCAGAAATTTTTCTGAAAGTTACTGTTCTGAAGTGGGCTCGAACTCGAGTCGAGATCACTTTGGTCACTAACAATCTCGAGTCCAGTTTCGCCAGAAATTCGGCCCGATTTTGCGTGATTATCCAGGACGATCCAGAAATCCTTTTCGGCTGAATGTTTTTACTGTTGAAAGATTTCGGGTTGATTTACTTGCCCTAAATTTTCGGAACTATTGGAGGCAGCGGAAGTTATTTAATTTCTCGTCCAAAGACGGGAAGTTTGTTGAAATTACTGAACAGGCAATTCCAGGCAGGGATTTTGCCAGTTTTGCGTCATTTTTCCAGACGCTCCAGGAAGTCCAAATTAGCTGAATTTTTTACTGTGAAAGATCGTGAGGTTAACTAGGTAGTCTATTTCTTTCAGTATTTTTAAGGACTTGTAAGTATTAATTATTCGATCCACAAAGGGGGTCGCGGTTGTAATATTTTTAAATTAGGTGTTGCTAGGATTTTATTATTGTGTGTTCTAAGCGGGTTGTAGAGCAAGGTTGTGGAGCTAGCCTTGGGTCTACTAAGGAACGACTCCTAAGGACGATTGAAACCCAAGGAGCGGTTTCCCCGTAGTCAACTTCAACTCGTCTTCTCCCCACATTTGTGCGCTTGTTTGGCATTTTTTATTTTTAGCACAAAGTGGGAGGTAAGCATTTTCTCAACCCTCCTCGAATCCCTGCAAGAGGAGTTTCTGTAATGATTAGCATGACCTTGATTGTTGCTTGATTTAAATTTTGTTTTTACTTGTTAAACCAGGATTGCAAGGCGGACCTGCCTATAGTGAAACCTTAAAATTGAATCAACTAAGCCATGCTATCACGATGTTCTCATTGAGACTTTGACGGATACTTCAACTATTACTGTTTACACACGAAAAACCTCCCACATTGGTTATTAGCTGCTTGACTCTCAAGAAGGAAGAATCACTCACGAAACTTGGAGAGGAACTCATTGACTTGGGTGAACACAAAATAGAGTCAGTTTTGAGCCCTTGTAGATGCTTTGAATGGTTAGGACTCTGTGGCATATGTAAGCGGCATGTTGCATGTATCTTAGATCAGGTAAAATCTTTGTCCAAACCACAATCTACACAAGAGCACAATCACGGACCTATCTATTTCTCTTGAGGAAGAGTTTCAACAACTCAACCTCCCTACCTCTTGAAGAAGAGTTCAACAACTCAACTTCACTTTCTAAAGTACATCCTACACCTATGGCTCAAGAAGCTACCCTTCGGGATTACTTTCCACCTTTGGCCACGGGCCACCTACTTGCATTGTCTTACCCGAGACACATGCAGATTGCTATGGCATTCGCCGACAGATTGTGGGCATGTTGCCTAAGTTCCATGGACTTCTAAGGGAAGATCCATATCAGCACCTCAATAAGTTTTCTGACCGTTCTTCACACTTTTAGGGAGAAACACTTATTTGAAGACGAAGTTAGCTTAAGATTGTTTCCATTCTCTCTTGAAGATAAAGCATATCATTGGTTACATAGTCTTCCTCCTAATTCCATTGTCACTTGGGCTCAACTAAGTAAGAAGTTCTTGACCAAAATTCTTTCCTATCACTAGAAACTAATGACATAGTTGACGCCATAAGAAGTTTCAGGCAAAAAGAGAGGAGGTATTCTTGATGCATGGGAGAGATTTCATGATCTACTTCTTCAATGTCCACACCACAAAGTCGATCACTGAAAAGGTTAGAATTCTATATAGGAGCCTTAATGCCTCACAACTAGGAGGCACGGTTGATAACATGAGTGGTGGAGATTTCCTGTCTACTCCACCACCAAGGCCTTAGCTTTCCTTGAAAAGATTGCTAATAATAGCCAAACATTGGGATATACCAGGACATACCGCGAGAAACACTACCCTAGACTCTAATGACTAAACCTAGAGGAATGTATGATGTCCAACCTGACATTGAGCTTAAAAATTTAATTCCAAGGTTTAACTAAACGCGTAGCAGGCACTTTGGGTGTCCTTAAATCCCTAATCAAACTGTTATGAGGGCCTCCACCTCTTCATGTGATACTTGTCATTGACCAAATCACCCTGCCTACTTTTGCCCTCGTCCTAATGAATCCACCAGAACTGAGGATGCCTGTGCGTTTAACTACGCAGGGAGAACCAACTTACGAAGGGCAAATGCCACGTACCCATAACATTGACCGCTCAAATCTTCTTACTCGAATTAATCATCAGGTGGGTCACCTGGTTTTACCAACTCTTATGGGCAACGTGGCTAATACGACGTATGTTGGTCACTCTATAATAGGAACAGGGCACCGGTCCCCCCTTACTCGAACAATACTCATCCTATGAGTGGTTCCAGGGACCGTATGCCAGCTACTCAATCTACCCAACCTATGACCTCTCTTGAGGATGTGCTTGCACGTTTCATTCAACAGACCCAGGCGTCTATTGAGTCAAATGCCCAAGCCATCCAGAAAATTGAACAAAAACTCGATGAAAGAGGTAGATTTCCGAGACGGTCCATCGCGAACCCAAAGGCAAGGAAGTTGCCTTGGTGACGGAAACTACAACTCCGTCCACATCTGTACCAATTGCTAAAGTAAAATCGGTTTCCACCCTTAGGTCAGGAAAACAGGTTGATAATCAAATTAATTACACACCGAGTCCCAACATTGTGACCCCGGTTACATCTGCACCTGTTGCTCCACCTTAACCTTCGACCAATGAGGCGACCACCTCTAAGTCGAAGAAGACTGCCCGTGAGATCATTGATCCTCCACGGATTTACAATCCACCAGTACCTTACCCTCAGAGACTCACAAGGTCTCTAAAGGAAGTCCAAGCAGAGGAAGCCCTTGATGTGTTCAAACAGATAAATATTAATATACCCTTCCTCACGGCTATCAAACAAATACCTTCCTATCCTAAGGTCTTGGAAGACTTGTGCACTAATGTGCCTAAAAACGCATTCATAGCTGAAGAATTATCTGCACCTGTCCAACAAAATGGTGTTGTAAAATATAAGGACCCTGGAAGACCAACCATACCCTGCAATCTTGGTGATAAATTCATGGGTAGAGCTTTGTTAGACTTAGGAACGAATTGTAATCTCTTATCTTACTCCTTATACCTTAGCCTAGGCCTAACATACATGAAACCCACGAAAATGTCTTTACAACTGGTCGACAGATCTTTGAAAGTACCTAGAGGTATAGTAGAGGACCTATTAGTTAAAGTGTCAGACTTTTACTATCCTGTAGACTTTGTGGTGTTGGATACTGAACCTACTGCCGATGATTCGGTGCCCATCATCCTTGGCCGTCCATTCTTGGCCACCTCTAACGCTCTCATAGACTGCCGGAACGGTTCCATGGTTCTCACTTTTGGCTCTATGACTGCTGAAGTTAACATATTTAACCTTGGCCAACAACCCCCTGATTTTCCTTATCTAAGGATGTGTGCCTTCTAGATTCATTACCTTATGAGATGGTGCATTGTCATTACCCTAAAGATCCGGTTGTTCATTGCCTTGCCATGCATAATGTAGACTTCGACATTGACCAATCTATTACCCAAACCAATGTTCTCCTTGATAGTGTGTCTATCTTTGAACCTAAAGACCCTGAGGCCCTTGATGTGGTTTGTAGCTTAGATTCTGAGGCCCAAGTAGAGACCATCACTCCACCTCCTGTTA
Organism: Aquilegia kansuensis; assembly: GCA_020826895.1. Lineage (NCBI taxonomy): Eukaryota > Viridiplantae > Streptophyta > Magnoliopsida > Ranunculales > Ranunculaceae > Aquilegia > Aquilegia kansuensis. Next base: position 133,411 of record JAJHQE010000010.1, read on the forward strand.
CCCTGCATCCTCTTCCTCCTGTTACCCTGAATCCTCTTCCTCCTGAGCTGAAATATCCTCATCTTGATTCAGACGGTAGTCATCCTGTTATCATTTCCTCATCTCTTACTACCGAACAGGAGAGTAAGCTTTTAGAAGTTATCTTAGAGCATCGTTCTGCTATTGCCTAGTCTATCCACGACATCAAAGGCATTAGCCCGTCTGTCTATTCTCATCGTATTCATCTTGAGGACGATGCCAAAACTTCTCATGAACCTCAGAGACGTCTCAACCCTGCGATGAAAGAAGTTGTTCGAGCGGAGATTCTTAAGCTTCTGGATGCAGGGTGATTTATCTTATCTCGGATAGTCCCTGGGTTAGTCCTATTCATGTGGTCCCTAAGAAGGCCGGCATGACTGTAGTTACTAATGAGAAGAACGAACAAGTCGCCACTAGAGTTCCAACTAAGTGGCGTGTTTGTATCGACTATAGAAAGCTTAATACAGTCACCCAGAAAGACCAGTTTCCCTCTTCCCTTCATAGACCAGATGTTGGAACGTCTAGCTGGTCATTCTTTCTACTGTTTCCTGGATGGTTACTCCGGTTACAACCAAATTCCTATCGCCTCTGAAGATCAGGAAAAGATGACATTTACATGTCCTGTTGTCACTTTCGCTTATGCCCGTATGTCTTTTGGTTTGTGTAATACACCTGCTACTTTCCAGAGGTGTATGTTACACATCTTTAGTGATATGGTCGAACGATTTATGGAGGTGCTCATGGATAACTTCTCCATATATGGTTCATCTTTTGAGGAGTGTCTTAGTCATCTTTCCTTAGTTTTTAAACGTTGCATAGAGAAGAATTTGGTACTTAACTGGGAGAAGTGTCATTTCATGTTAGGAAGGGGATAGTCCTTGGTCATGTAGTCTCCCTTGACGGTATCCAGGTTGATAAAGCGAAAGTAGATCTTGTTTCATCCTTGCCTATTCCTAAGTCTATTAGGGATATTCGAGCCTTTCTGGGCCATGCAGGATTCTACAGACGCTTTATCCAAGAATTTTCTAAGATAGCTTGTCCCTTAACCAATTTATTGCTTAATGATGCACCTTTTGATTTCGCAAAAGAATGCAAGAGCGCCTTTGAAAAACTTAAAACCGCCCTCACGTCTGGACCTATTATTAGGCCTCCTGATTGGAATAAACCCTTTGAGCTAAAGTGCGATGCATCAGACTATGCTTGTTGGGGCTGTTTTAGGTAAACGTCTAGATGGTAAGCCCCATGTCATATATTATGCTAGTAAGACTCTCAATGACGCTCAACGTAAATATACGACAACCGAGAAAGAATTGCTAGGCATAGTATATGCTCTTGATAAGTTTCGCTCCTACCTTTTAGGCACCCGTACTATCATTTTTACGGATCATGCCGCTATTAGATTCCTTCTATCCAAGAAGGAGACTAAGCAGCACCTTATTCGTTGGATATTATTGTTTCAAGAATTTAACCTTGAGATTAGAGATAAAAAGGGGACCGAAAATGTAGTAGCCGACCACCTGTCTAGATTAGACCGTCCCGAGGATTCTAGTATCATTTCTGAGAATTTTCCTGATGAGCTTCTTTTCGCAATATCGAATGCTCCATGGTTCGTAGATATAGTTAACTACCTGGCTAGCAACAAGCTTCCAAGTGATTAGAACAAGCAAGATAGATCCAAATTCTTTGCTAATGCCAAGTATTATTTCTGGCATGACCCTTACCTTTTTAAGTACTGTCCTGACCAGATCATTCGTCGTTGTATCCCTGATTGGGAACAACAAGATGTCCTTAAGTTCTGCCATGAGCATGCTTGTGGAGGACATTTTAGTGCCAAAAAGACAGCTGCTAAGTATTACAGTGTGGTTTTTGTTGGCCAACTCTCTTTAAGGACTCTCACATGCATTGTACTGTCTGCACTCGTTGTCAACAATTAGGGAAAATCACTAGGCGGCACATGATGCCCTTACAACCAATACTTCCTATAGAAGTGTTTGATGTATGGGGCATTGACTTCATGGGCCCTTTCCCTGGTTGTCATGGTCTTTTGTACATTCTGGTCGCAGTAGACTATGTTTCTAAATGGATCGAGGCCATCCCCACAAGGCACAACTACCAAGAAACTGTAGTAAATTTTCTGAAAGAGTATATATTTGCCCGGGTGCGCTCCCCGTGCGATCATTAGTGATGGGGGGAGCCATTTCTGCAATAGAGCTTTTCGAAAACTTGTCCAAAAGTATGGAGTTACTCACAAAGTGGCCCTTGCGTACCATCCGCAAACTAATGGCCATTCTGAGGTGTCGAATAGAGAGATTAAAAACATTTTGCAAAAAACAATTGAACCTAATAAGGTTGATTTGTCTCTTAGAGTTTGTGATACATTATAGGTCTATCGTACTGCTTTCAAAACTCCCATAGGTATGTCTCCTTTTCGTCTTGTTTTTGGAAAACCCTGTCACTTACCTGTAGAGCTTGAGCATCGAGCCTTCTGGGCAATGAAAAAGCTCAATTTTAATCTCGACCAGGTAGGTGAAAGGAGAAAACTCCAGCTTTCTGAGCTTGAGGAACTTTGGAATGAAGCTTATGATCTTTCCAAGTTCTATAAAGCTAATATGAAAAAACTACATGATCGTCAGATCTTGCGTAGAAATTTTCAAATTGGGGACAAAGTTTTACTGGATAACTCTAGGTTGCATTTATTTCCTGGTAAACTACAGTCTTGTTGGTCGGGTCCCTTTGTAGTGTCTGCAGTAACACCCTTTGGTGCTATCACTTGTCTAAATCCTGCAGACAATACTCAATTTCAAGTCAATGGTCAACGTCTTAAGCATTTTCATGAATTAAGGTCCCCTGAAGTAGAGGAAATTCTCTTAGAAGACCCCACCTATCTAGATTGACCCTTGACATGCTGGTATCCAGACCCTCCCTTACTCTACTTTTGTCTCGTTTTGGGAGATGTGGTTGAAAGTGTCGGGACCTATAGTCCACAAACTCTTGCTGGCTAAGAATAATTGATCCAGTACACGCTTTTCCCTGAAGCGTCATCACCAAACAGACCTGTTCCCGCTCTGTTTCGGGGTGGGGATGTCATTTCCCATCTTTCCTAAGTCTAGAGTATTTGACTTTAAAAGACTCGTTTTGTATATTAGATATCACGATTTCACGCATTCCATTCTAGCGCTTTTGACTCTCCTGTATCTTTGTTTAGAGTAGCGTTTATCTAGGGAGTGAATCCTAGTTGTCCACCTGTCTAGCTGAAGACGTTAAACCTAGCGCTCCTGGGAGGCAGCCCTGTGTATCTCCTATACCCAATCGTGTTTTAGTGTTCTTATTAGTCATCGGGTTTAGTGGTTATTGGCTTATAACTATATCTTTAGGATCCTAGAATAGATCTGTTTGGGGGTGGGCATGGCCCACCACTCTTTGATTGCGGTTACTTGGTTAAATAATTGTTATAGGGACAAATTTGAATTCATTTCAATTTTTGGAATTTTTAATAATTATTGCATAATTTTTGGATTTTATTTGACCCTCTTAACGGTACTTATATTCACAAGAATATAATTATACATTATCGCGGAATTTTTCAAAATTAATTTGAATTATTTCGTGCATTTTCGCTTTCCAGGGGTAAAACCATCATTTCCACTAATTTCAGTAGTGGGGGAAGCGTCTAGGGGAAGTAACTTCTCTATATATGCCCCCGGGTGTCATTAGAAAAGTCACAAAGTCATTTTCAAACCACAGTCATACCAAGTCAACGTGGGTCAAAGGAGTCTTCTTCTTCCCCAGAACTCGACTCGAGTTCCCTATAGTGTATTCTGATCTCGACTCGAGTTCCTCAACAGATCTCGTTTCTCTCTCTTCATATCTCACTCATTTCTAGGCCAAATTCAAAAAAATTTGCGGGGTTTTGTTCCTTTCTTCATCCTCTTCATTTCTATACCCAAATCCCCCATTATCATGCCTCCTAGAAGAAGAGAGAGAGTGATTATCCGAGAACGCGATTACTCGCGTCTCTTCGATGATAATCGATTTGAGAGTACTTTTGTTGATAGGATTCATGCCCGAGGCTGGGATGTACTCCTTGGCTCAGACTATGAGCCATTTGATCCTCAAATGGTTCGTCGTTTCTATGAGTCAATGGAGTTGGCCGATGACGGCGTGTTCATCAACTGGGAGCCGACCCATAGTTTCTTGCTGACGCCTGAGACTGTCTCCATAGTCATGGCAGTCATCTCGTCGACGACGGAGCTGAGTTTTAGTTTCTGTTATTAGCCATTATACTTTGTTTATGTATTTTGTTTTGATTTTGCACTTTTGTATTAAAATTTTTGATCATTGTTCTTTATTTCAAAAATTTAATGAAAATGGTTGAAATTTTAATTATCTTGTCAACTTGTCCTTTTCTGAGATTTTTAGCCATTCATGGGCTTTATTGCAAAATTTTGGACTCTTGGAGTACATTTTGAAATTTTTGGTCCTAGGGACCTTAGTCCAAATATTTTTAAATAGAAAGGAGGTTAGGGTTTGATTTTTTTTGGAAACCCTATGGTATTAGTCAACTTTTGGAGTCCTACTAGGGCTCAAATTCTTAAAATCTAGCCTATATATACCACGCCATAGTTAGAGGACCGTCATTTAAACCAAAATACGATTTTTAAAGTTTTTAAAAAAATTTTATTTTCTGATTTTTTGCCCGAATTCGACTCGAGTTCCTTACAGGCCATTTGAATCTCGACTCGAGATTGAACCTGGCAGTAGTTTTCTAGGCTTGTTTTGAGTGATTTTTTCTCGGTTTTCGCGCTAGTTTTTGGTGTTTTCTTCTTTTTTTGCTGGGTAATGATTAGAATTAGTTGTGGATGACGGATACCATGGACATTGTCCCCGAGATGGATTTTTCGGGAATTATGAATAGTCCTATGGAGCTTCCTATAGGGATGGGATTTTCGACAAAGGTTGGGAAGGTTTTCTTTATGGCTGTGTTTGGTTCGGAGGTATTTGAATTCCGGGAAAGTATGTTTAATTATCAAAACAAAACAAAGGAGAGATAGCTCAAGATCACATAAATACTCGAGAGATAGAGAAGTTCTATGAGCTCAAAGAATATGTAAGTGGTTTCCAAAAACTCCCATCATGCACGCATGCCGTGCACTGTGCAAACAAGCGAGGAAAAATGCATGATACATACCAAAACATACTTAAGAGTTCAGAAAGAGAAAACACCCAAACATATTGCCACTTATTTAAGACAATTGAATTAAACCAATATCTCAGAAAAGATGCATCCAACAACCCATACATGGAATAAATAAATAAAACAAAAAAAATAGAAGGAATACCCAACAACCCCTTTTTTTTTTTTTTTTAATAACAATATATTCAGACATGCAACATGATCTGCAAGCTAAACAAACAAAACATAAAAAATAGAAGCACCAAACAAATAGCCTATGTGATGAGAGAAATATGCAATTCAAATAACACAAGGCTAGAAACAAACTACATCATCCCAAATGTGGGACACCACCAGACCTTTGCAAGTCCAGAAAAACCTTCAACTTATCCTTTCTTACCCATACTTGTTTAACACTAGGCGTGCACACCTTGGGAGTTGAAAAGATATGAGATCTCCCCTTAACAAGCTTTGCAATAGACTTGTCCTTAACTAATTCCACCTTAGTCTTTGACTTCCTTTTGTTGGAGTACCTGTTTTTCTTAAACCTATGACAATAGACATTAGAATTCCAAGGTCTAGAAAACGCACAAGAAGGAACATAAGAATCAACAAGATTATAATTATAATGAACATGAGAATAACATTTAACATGTTGATTAAAATCCCAACAAAAGCTATCCAAATGACCAACTCTACCACAATAAGAACAATGAAAAACATTAGACTTACTCAAAGAATTCTTATAAGAAGATGTGGTAGTAGAAGATGAAACATGTATGTCACCATTGTATTTGTGACATGGTGCCTTAACAAGACCTGTACCTCCACTATGATAACAAGATGTCTTACCAGCAAAAACACCCGTACCATTAGCCTTAGACTTAAACTTTTTGCCAGAAACATGCTGAAAAGTATTAGTATTAAGTCTAGTCTCAATAGGTGGGGTAGGCAAAAGGGCAGGCAAACTAGATTTTACAGAAGTAGTCACACTAGATGAACGAGTAGAACTAGCAATAGGAGAGTCAAAACTAGTTTTGTCCAAAACCTGCAATTGGAGTTGAGTAGACGTTAAATCGTTCTTTGTTACCTCATACTCCACCAATAGAGATTTGTATTTCTCATCGACCTCCTGATTGGCCGTCTCTAAGGCTGCAATTCTACATAACAAGTCAAGTTTTTCTTTGTCAAATAATTGAGAAATAGAAATTGTATCATCTGCAGCACAAGAAATTTGTTTTTCAAGAATCTCAATTTTATCCTGCAAAGAAAGATTAGCCTGTTCCAGATTTTCAATTTTGGATTCATAAACTTCCCCTTGAAGCATATAGTCTTCTGCACAATGTCTGAGTCTTTGTTCTAGAGAATCAACCTTAGTCTGCAAAACACCATTATCTTCACCACAAAAATTATCAGAAATAGTAGACACATTACAATTAGCTTTATTAAATTTTTCCTGCAAATCAATATTAGCTTTTTGTAATCTTTCACATTCTTTTGCAGAAAGTCTGTAAAGAAGAGCCCAATCACTATTGCTAACAACATACAAATTATCATCCTTTTCAAAAACAGATTTTGGTTTTGTAAATTTAGACGATTTAGCAATAAAATTATAATGACCAGACTCATGAACCATCATTGCACTCATAGGATCGTTAGCGTGAGCCTTGACGCTCCTTAACCAGCCCCCAGCGACTGATACCAATTGAGAAAAACAAATAGTGCTAATCTAACAGTTCAATATTCAAACCACTTAAACAATATGCAGAAAGTAAATAACACGCAGAAATTTTTAACGTGGTAAAACCCAAATTGGGAAACGTCCACGGTTGTCCTCACGACAACAAATAAATCCACTAGATGAGAAGAGATTTACAAACCTATCAACTACCTGCAATCACTGCGAGTTGACACTCCTGGTTATCTCTAACACCTTGACTTCACCGGAGCACCTTGATGTACGCACAAGACACTCGACTTCTTGATGAACACACAAGAAGACTCGAAGCCGATCTATGAAGCAAGCTTACACCAGAGTTCCTTGATGAACACACAAGGATACTCGACTTCTTGATGAACACACAAGAAGACTCGAAGCTAAATCACTATTCAATAATGAAGAAGAAGATGAATAGGGAAGAAAGAAGTAGAAGATGAATGGGGAAGAAGAAGATGAGTTCAATCACCAAAACAACCTAAACAAACTCCAAAACTAGATGAATTAGACGGCCAAAGAACTAACTTGTTCTTTGGAAGAAAAACCCTATTTATTCTTAGGGTTGGAACACACACAAAATGGGCCGGAATTGATGAAATCCACATTGTGAACGTTCGCTGCCTGCTTGGACGTACGAACGCCCTAAAGAGGTACGTACGTCCTGACGAAAACATGTTTGCTGTCTGCTTGGACGTACGAACGTCCTAACAGCGTACGTACGTCCTGACCAAAAGGAAGCTTGCTGCCTCAATGGACGTACGAACGTCCTAACTAGGTACGTACGTCCAGTACCCAAAACAGACTAAGACAAACGACATAGAGACACGGACACGAGACGAATGTGCGTACATCTTTGGCTTTCCTAACAATGATTTCAAGGCGAGATAACCATGGACATCCAATGTCACAAAATTGATGTCAAACAAACTTAGTGCCGGTTTCAAGATATGCTCTTATTCCATTATCTTTTACTCTCTTGCCTGAGGACAAACAAAGTGTTGTTTAGGGGTATTTATTTACTCATATGTTCTTTAATGTCCTTTTTAGTCATATTTTCAGGTCTATTATATTTCACAGGCCTTAACTCTCACTAACTTGAAAGAAGGCCCAAAGTATCAAGTATTCGGCTTAAGTTGATGAATTATGAATGAAAGTTGATAAGAGATTCAAGTCCACCTCCTCAAGGACTTCTAAATAAAAGAGGAAGCCCAATTCCAAAAGAAGGAAATCTTTGAAACCAAAAAGAAAGCAACAACTGTACCAAGCTCAGAGGAGTATTTCCACCATACCAAAGTCCAATAAGATAGACTCACTGTGATCCACGCAGAAGACAGAGTAAACGACTAAGACCAAAGACCAGAAGTCCATAATCAACTCCCATCTCCCCCGCACTACTGCTACTCGCCACATCGCGAGTTGACAAGTCCCAAACAATGTTTGTCCTATGTCGACTTGTCTGTAATGGGCTCTACACCGAGCTAAGTCTATCCTATTGCCGACTTGATGTATTTAGACGTGCTTTCATGGTAGAAAAATATATATACTATAGAAAATTAGGGTTTTGATATAACTCAATAGAGAAGAATAATATTCCACCTCTTGTATCTTGAAGCAATAATTTTTATTAGGTTTTCAAGGCTTAAGAGCAATAAAGATTTTTTTTCTTTTGTTCCTCATTAATGGAAGGCTAAACCCTTAAGTGATAAGTAGCCTCCATTGATGAAACCATGATATTTTAGTTACAGTTTTTATGCTTGTTTTTCATTGAATTGTTTTCATGAAAAATAGTTATAACAATACTTTAACATTACCGTATCAAGAGAGAAGTAATATGTTAGTTTATTCTTTTTAGTATTATTGTATGTTTACCATGCCTACATGTTTATTACTTATAATACCCGAGATATGAGTACATAATAGGGTTTCAATATAAACTTGGATTGCTTAGAAGATGATATATGTACGCCTGCATGGGTGGAACCATATGATTGATTACTTATCGTCTTGTTTCTTTGGGCTTCATGCATCTCAAGTAAAATATTTAGACGCAATAGCTAAGAGGTGAGTGTTCCTCTATCCCGACAATAGCTGAGAAGTGAGTCAGGGAGCTACAATAGCTGAGAGGTGAGTAGCTAAGAACATGCATATTAACTAGATTAGTATTATGCATGGTGGATTCATGAGGTTAACATGTTCCCTATTCCTTTTGTTGATCTTACTCTATTTTAGTAATTATATTTATATTAGATTTAATTAATTTAGTTGTTATTATTTCTCTTTAAAATATTGTGGCATCTTCTTGGTAGCTTCTTTGTTTTCTTCTTGATTATAGTGGATTGATACTCTTCATTGTTGCTATGCATCAAATCCTTGGAAGGATAATTGTTATTATAGTATTGAGTCAACGACAACATCTCATCATTCATCGATCACAACCGTATCCATCTCAACCATATTCGATACCGTTACAACAATACGATGACTTGTTTAGAGCAATACCAATACAATGGGTAAAACTGGACACATCAGCACCATCTAGGCTCCATGTAGGAATTTACACCTTCCTAAATTAAAATGCAAACCAAGAGAGTGGATCTTTCCCAACCCAAAGGTGGATATGAGGATAGATATCAACATTTATGGTCACATGGAACTTCATGTACAGCTTGGCTACTTTATTTAAGTTTAACTGGAACTTCAAGTTCTGTCTGTTTCTTTATTTGAGTTCAAATGGAACATCATGTTCTGTTCCTCCATTATAATTAAGCCAAATAGAGCTTTAAATTTCGTCCCAAATTTTAAAAGTCAAATGGAACTTCAAGTTCTGTATGCTTTGTCTGAGGGTGTGGACCCACACCCCTGTTTAAACCTCCATGTTTCCAGCTTCTGTTTTACACATTCAGTACTAGAAAAGCCTTTTCAACATCCCAAGGTGTAAACATGCATCCACCCCCACCTTGGTTTACACCTTACATTGTTATTGCTCTTAGAGATGATATTAGCTTATAGTCAGTGCTATTAACTTATTAAATACAAGTATTAACCTATAATTATTTTTGCTTTGTTAATAAATGAGTACTGTACTTTACGAAATTGATCCCAAATTTTATTTTACCAAAGTAATTGTTTAAACAAAGATTGTGAAATTGGTCTTAGGGATGTACAAAGCTTAAGATAATGTTTTTCAAATTCCACATTTTCCCCCTGGTCCACCAAAGAGGAGTGAAAGACCCCAGTCTTTTTGGTTGCCCCAATATTTTAGACCATAGCATTTAGGATTGTCCACATAACTCAGCATACCATTTTCTTTAGGAACCACTAAATTAGCAGATGCATCAAAAATATGGAGGTGTTTAATATAGCAAGCGTTTCTGAAATCAGCCCCAGGGAAATGTCCATTCCCCATGGGGGGGCTATATCCGTCTGGAGGCCCTATCGCCAATCCACCCCACCCAACTGTAGAAGCTCCTTCTTTTAGTTGTGGAATCACAGGCTGTGGCCAATAGCCAATTAATATATCATCACATTTTAACCACCAGTTTTGACTGATTTTATCCTGTCACGAAGAAGCCAAAAGAAAATTAATAAAACATAAAAGGAAAACAAATTAAATACAATACACATTTACATATATTGATATCTTGAATTGTTGTGACGTCGAGGAAGTCAATATTAATCTATAATAGAGGGTTGGAACTCAATACAATTAAATTCTTTTCAATATGGACATGTGGTATATGTATCGATTATTGCTATTGTCCATGGATCAAGTTTCTAAAATAAAGTTTAGCCCAAATCATTAGGCATTTACGTTAGCTAGTTTCGACTTTTGAGTGTATCATAGAGGAGCATTTTTTCACAATCCTTTTTGTAGGCAATACGGACATGCTTGTAAGTGAAGATAAAAAATGATATATTATCCTCCATTATTAATACAGGTTAAGGGTCAGCCTACCTCAATTAACTGTTTTAAAAAATATATCAATAACGTAAATTTTCTTATTATTTTTACTATAGTCAATACGTGTATATATATATATATATATATATATACAAAGATATTACCTTGAAAACATAAATAGTAATATATCTTTGTTCTCCACCATATGTGGATGTGGGAAGGAGTTGCATGCCAAGCATACAATGTCGGCTAACTTGTACAAATCCTGAGCAAAGATAATTGTAGCAGCCTGTTTTAAAATTATTCGTCTGTTAATGTAGAAAAGAAATTATCAATAATAATAATAATAATAAAGTACAATTAGAATAGCAAGTGTAATTTGTTTTTGAAGAGTAGTAAGTGTATAACTTACTGTCCAATAAGCAAATAAACGACTGTCGCTGTTCCCTGATAACTTTGGTGATACCTAATAATCCATGAATTAATTCAAATCAATATCCAATAACCTAATAAAGGGACAGTCACTATGATGAACTTGGAAAAATAAATGACTAATCCCAAAAATAAGTCTACATAATATGACTTATCCAAAAATAAAAATTAAACTTAAATTAAATTGATGATATGACGTACCATCCACCCAACCTGTAAGCTAATTGGACCATTTTCAATCCACATTTGACTGGTGCTTAGTTGATCAGCTTTGAGTCGTAGACTATATACATTCAAGTATCCGTGAATACCATAATATTTTGTCTTCTCAGATGGCTTAAGAATTACTACCTGCACAACTAAGGAGTTTAGTTATTACAAAAAAAATTACCCTTAACCCCAGATATTTTATCCATGATTTTCATTGAACTCCCCCATTTGCTTTCATCTTATCTTTTAGAACAAAATTGTGAATATACTGAAAAGAGAAAACAAGTTACAAAATAGGGAAAATTGGTGATAACCCCCCTAGTTTTGGTCACTTTTGGGAAAAACCTCCTAATTCTACTATTTTAGCGTAAACCCCAAACCCCCCATGTTTTTGTCACTCTTGGCAAAAGACCCTTAATTCTACCATTTTTAGCGTAAACCCCTAACCCCCCATGTTTTTGTCACTCTTGGCAAAAAACCCTTAATTCTACCATTTTTAGCGTAAACCCCCTAATAACCCAAATTATACCATGTTTTGTCCATTATACCTTTGACTCATACTCTTTACCCAACCCCCCCCCCCCCCCCCCCAAATTTGAATTAACAGAAACTAATAAAAACAGTTAACCTCCATTAACAAAACATGTATTTGAGAAAACCCTTATGATCTCTTTGACTTTACCCCCCTCCTCCATTATAGAAATAAATTGTTTTATCATTGATAAATAAAACTTAAGTAATAATTAAAGTGTAAATTAAGAATACATAGAAAAATTAATTATTCCAATAGGGTTTATTAATTTTTGTGACAAACCCAACCCAACCTATCAAAATGGGGTGAAGTGGAGGGAGTAATATATTATATAATATAGAAGTAAGATAACATAAATTGTGAAATATTTCACATCCAAATAGAGATAATAAAAATATATAAGATTCTTTCACTTCTAAACATATAAACTAAGTAACTTTTTTCAAAAGTAGAACGTTGGATATTCAACTTACATGTTGACCAGGGAAACTTGATGTATGTGGATGAATAGATTTAGCATGACTTTGGGAAAAGTTCTTGTATCTAATCAAATCTTCCTTTCTTGTTCTTCGAATAGGGACTGTTCCTCGTGGGCAATTTACATCACTTACTCTAGCCCAAAAATTTGAACCTTTCTTTATGGTAGCATTTTTCCCGATCAATTCTTGTGGTGGATGCGTAGGTTTCATCTACACATGATAGTCAATGATTCATACAATTTAATAGAAGCAATTCTTGTATAACCTTTTTGTTATCAGCTTACGAACTAAACAAATTCTAACATTGGCACACAAATCTAAGGAGTTGGCATTATTTGCTATTGCAAAGGCATATTTTCCTGTTAGGCTTATTTGCATGCCCTCTAGATTTAATCAATTAATCTAACCTAAATATTATTTGTTATATTTTTAGTGTAGGATTTGTGGGATACATAAAACCCTACCACGTATAGGTGCAATGAACCCTAGTGGGATTTGTTAAAAATTTTGATTTAAAAGTGGAAAGATTTTAAAAAATAATTTATAAAACCTAAATTGAGAGAAATATAATAATATGTTTGAGGATAAATAAGTCTAATAGAAAAATACACCTTTGTAATAACAAATATTGCCTTGGCAATAGCCGACTCCTAAATCTAATACCATATAAAAATTAAAAATTGTAAATACATGGATAGTTTTATATAAAACATGTGATGGATACTTTTTATGAAATGAACTCTCCACATCCTTCAACATCAACTATATCATGAGTTGAATGGAAACACGATTTCTTTTCTCAAATGAAAGATTTATATAAATCTCTACAAGCCATTTGGCCCATGTAATACATGGGATTTAAGTTGCAACTTATAATAAGTGTGAAATTATTATAAATCAAGTCTTTAAGTTGTGGCCCATTAATAAGTGTTCAAAAATACATACAGTAAAGCCACGATAAAATACATACCTTTGGGACCAAAAAAATATACTACTTTAGCGAGATTATTTATTTATTGATAAATGAATAATATCTTAATTGACTGATAAATTAATATTTATTTTTTTAAAGTGATCAAATTTTCAATTTATGTATGTGGTCAAAGAAAAAAAAAATCCAAATGATGATGAAAATGTTCCTGATCCAGATGATACTTCAGTTATACCAAATGTTTCGTCAAAAGAAGTATTTCAAGAAATAATCACATTATATAACTATTTGCTACCATATAAGCAAAATACTCTAGAAGTTGTGCATGCTTTATAAAAAGTTAAGGATAGGGTTGAATTATGTTTGGGTACAAGGAAGAAAAAAAACAAATTTAGATGCATATTTTCAAGAAAAAAAAAAATTTACCGAATTAGTAAACTCCTCATTTTAATTTTGAAAATTATAAACTGCATTGATAAAATAATTTAGTGTAAGCCCATGTACTAGGGGCTTAAGTTGCAAATTCCCATACGTAATGGACTAAGGGTTAATAAATCAAAATTTGATTAGGTTTACTTTTTCAAAATAAAAAATAAGAGGACAGGGAGGAAGAGAAATGGAGTGGAATTGATTGATAAAAATGAGATAAAGAAGAAGCATGAAGAAGAGAAATCTAGTTACTAATGAACTGGTGAGTTGACATACTTTTGATGTAGTGTATAATTTTAATTTTCTTGTTTTTGAAAGTTTATGAACAATATGGAATTTAATTTTTTTTTTTTTATTTTTTTATTTTTTTATTTTTTTATTTTTATTTATTTTTTTTTTTTTATAAATATCAAATTTTATTGATAAGCTCAACGAATTACACAAAAGTAGAGGACAAACGCGCTACAAACTGCGCGGCAAGTCCTTTCTGGATAGCAAACCCGATTCTCCTAAATACATATTCGTTCGAACCTGCAGTTCTGACTATATTTATTTTTTATTTTTTTTGTTTTTCATAAATTTATGTAATAATTGTACATATACCATGAATAATCCTAAATTCCTCATCAACATACAAAATTTTTAGATTTATCAGATTTATGGTCTGGAAGAAATAAATCATTTATGAACAGCTATAGTTTGTTTACTTCGAATAGATATAGTCAGATTCGACCTATTAAAAGTGGCATTTAACTTGATTGTTTTTTTTTTGAAATTTTTATTGTAAGTAGAAAAAACAATTTTGAATAGCATACTCGCGGATCACTTGATTTTAATGAGTAGTTTTAAAAATAAAAATTTAAAAATGTTACTGCTCATATGTTTCTGAAATCTGTTATGTTTGGGGGAAACGGTCGCTTAATTATCTTCATTTTATGGAAACACCTTCAAATATATAAAAATTTTAAATTTTTCTATTACGTCAGTAGTTTTAAATGATGTAATCAAGACAGATGTTGTTGGATATCCAGTATTATTTTTTACTGTTACTTTCTTCTTGCTTTGCTTTGGTAGAAAATTCATATAAAACTCATTACATTATGTATTTGGGTGATTTTTCTTATTTTGGAAAATAAATATTAAGAAATAGATATTCTATGTTCATAAACATTTAAAAGTTATAAACTTAAGATGGTGTAAAATACGCAACAAGACAGATGTAAATTTTTGATATTTTTTTAGGATATGTATGATTTAATGAAACAATGGTTTAATTATTTTCTTCATTTGGTATTTAGTAGTACCTAAATATCTATTCAAATAATGGTTAAAAAGACTTTGTATGAAATTACAATATATTTGGATATGTCACAATGTCGAATCTATTTTTCCTTCTGGATGAACAATATGTCCTAGATGGCTTAGCCTGCGGAACTGACCCTACAGACCTTCATAGTCTTCGGGGTTGGTCTGGGCGCCACATTATAAACCTCAATGGAAGAATTAGAGATCATGAATTAGGCATACGTCAAGGCTAGCCAAAGCTCGCAGGTGAGCATCACTTAGGTTTTGGTTTTGGCGTAGAGGTTCTTAACTATGGTAAAGGCACACTGGTGCAGTGTTGGTATGGAAAATGTATGGAGTGCATCCTATGAAAGGTCTACTAAGATTGGACATAGGTTGACAGTTGTTGCTTACGGTAGTGTAATTTTAGTACCGATAAGATTGTTTTGTATATAGATATGTTGGGAATTTATAATAGAAATAAACATAGGATTACTACTTGGACAAAAGCTTAATATGATTGAAATGCTCGAGAAGAGTATGGATTTTGGTGTATGATTAGTATTGAAGAATTCTCTTTTAATGTTTATCATATTTTAAATCGTATGTTCGAACTTTAAACGTGTTATGTTATTTTTGTGATAATAGATTTCTCACTTGTTTACTCATACCAGATTTTATGCTGACCCATGTTGTTTTGTTTTGCACGTGGGTATTTTTTATTGGAATTCCATTTGGAATGCAGACAGGAGAGGTTAGAGCTATGGAGCTGTGATAGACCGTTAGTTGGGACAAATAGAGATCTTTAGATATTTCAATGATGTATCTTATTTGAAAGTTGTTTTCATGTGTTTTGTTGGTGTAAGTTATGTTGTATAATAGGATGGAATCGGTGTACTTTTATCGTTTGAATTTTTCTTCACTATAATTTTTACTCTTGTTATTTGTTAGAGTTGGGATTTGTTTTAGAATTGTTACGACCCTTGTTTTTGTTTTATAAATTTGGGTCGTTACAGAATTTATAATTAAATTTCAAGAGTATATAGATATACATAAATTATTTTATAAAATTTAGTGTTGGAAGTAAGCGTATTGTAGTATTTAGATGTGTAGTTTAGTCCCACATAGCTTAGATATAAAGTCTATGTGGTTTCTCTCTATATAGAGAGAGTTAGTTCACCTTTTATATTTCTAGTTCGTATCACAGCCAAGTTAGGTCATGATTTTCGGCCACAAGCGACACTAACTCAGGTGCTGGTGGTCGGACCTCTGTCAAAGTCTTTTTGTCAAATTTGTGTCTTTATTTCCGCTGTTTTTTCTGGGCCTTGTGCTACTGTTTTATTCCCCTAAGTACTGTTTACGGCTACTGTTCATCAGTACTATTCACCATACTCACTGTTCATCTGGGGGACTGTTCACAGATTACTGTTCATCGGGTATTGTTCTTCAAAAAATTTTTAAAAAAAATCCAGGTTTGCTTTTGTTGACGTCCAACCTTTTCAAGGGTTTTGTCTGTGTTGTTGATGTCATGCGCAGCTTGTTAAACCATTTCTAAGGCCTTGTATGCGTCGATACCATAGTGTGTTGCACTTGCCCAACCCTTTGTAAGGCCTTGACTGTGTGGTTGATGTCATGCGCCATTTTATCTAGCCCTCTCAAGGGCCTCTTCTACGATGCCATCTATCTACAAATTTACTGTTCCTGTCCAGCCCTTTCAACTGCTTTATTACTCCAAAATCAGCCTTCTTCGTTTTGGAGTACCTCATTTTTATTGGTTTTTAAAGTTATATCAGATGTTTTGGGGAAAGTAAACATTAGCCACCGAAACGAACATGACCCTAGCAATCACCACCACTACCTCTGGCGTCTTTCTTTGATGAGCAGTTGGTTATCCATGCTCTTTTATTTTCTCTGCAGCTGCACATCCCTGCAGACAGTTCTTCTCGCAGCTGGTCATCTCTGCCATTGAACATCTTGCCCGATGTCGTTCTCAGGATCATTGTGGGGGATGTGAGAGAACATTTTTTGTATTTCAAGCGGAAATTCAGAGTCTGAATATTCAGCTTGAGGGGGAGTGTTGGAAGTAAGGGTATTGTAGGCTTTAGGTGTGTAGTTTAGTCCCACATAGCTTAGATATAAAGTCTATGTGGTTTCTCTCTCTATATAGAGAAAGATTAGCTTCTTTGTAAGTTTAACCTAATTATTATCAATATAATTCACCTTTTATATTTCTAGTTTTAATAATTATTAATTTATATTTTCATTGGGCCTTTAAGGATTCAAAATTCTTTATTACTTAATACATTTGGCGAGGCTATTGTCTTTAGTACAGATGCCCAAGTCGGGACCGGAAGAAATTATTATCTAAGCAAGGTTAATTATTACTTTCTTGAATATTCATTTATCGAGGTATTATTGTAATTTCTCTAGTTCGTAATTCTCAGACGCAAGTCTCAAAACATCTTATGTTCATTCATAGTGTAATTTTTTTAACTTAACAATTTCTGCTTGTCTTCTTCTTTTTACTTCTATATTGAAGAAGGCTCACCGATTAGTGGATGTTGGTTGATTGAAAAATTCTCATCAAAGAGAGATGTAAAATGGAGTTGACTGATGACGTTGGATAACTGTAATGGTGATTGGATGGCTGAAACGAATGAAAGAGGAGTAGCCATTTAATTCCCAGTCGGGATGTGCAGGCTTTTTGCCTTGCAAGGATTTGGGTTAGATCTATTTCTGCTGTGTTGTTGTTTTAGGCTGGGCCAGATCCGATTTTTGTCTGTTTCGTTGATATAGACTAGGAATAATGTTAGGCCGATGATGATGAATTAGCTATTTTTGTCCCCTAACTTTGCTCAAATTTTCAGTTGAGTCCTCAAAAGTTTAAACTACTCAATTTGGTCCCAAATCTTTCATAACGTTTGCAAAATGGTCTCACCCTTACCAAGCATTTAACAAAGTTGCCTAGTGGTAGTTTACTATTACACGTGGTCTCTTAAATTCAAATTTCAACATTTTTTTTTGCTAGGTCAGCAGAGCACGTGAGTGGCACGCGCAACATCATATTGTTTAAAAATTTAACACAAACCCAAACTGTGTAAAATAGAACCCACTTTGTTAAAAAGAGAATTGTTAAATGCTTGGTAACGGTGAGACCATTTTGCAAACGTTTCGAAAGATTTGGGACCAAATTGACCAATTTAAACTTTGGGGACTCAACTGAAAATTTGGGCAAAGTTAGGGGACCAAAATAGCTAATTTATCAGCCGATGATAGTATGATGATTTCTAGGGTTGGGCAAATTAACACTAAAACCGACAAACAAACCCGAACACAACCGAACCGACTTCAAATCAGTTAATCAAGACATCAACTATGCTCCATTCCAGATAATCAATCTCTGTTCTTCAACTTTCATTGGTGAGTTTCCAATTTTGGTTTGAAATGTGTGCACAGTATATAACATAATGTTTGGTTCGGTCCCAATGCACCCCTGTCTTTTTTATTGAAAATTTTAGTTAATCGATAGGGGTCCGCCAAACCACACCCCCTTTTCAGGTTTTTTATTTTAAAAAAAAAATGTTTGGTTTGGTTATTTTCGGTTAACCGAACAGTTATATGTGTTTGGTTTGGTTTGGGTTTATATAAAAATAATTCAGTTCGGTTTGGTTCGATTTATTTATTAAATCGGTTCGATTTCGGTTTTTATATTAAAAACTGACACTATGCTGTTTTGTTTCGGGTTTAGTCAAAACCGAACCATACCCAGCCCTAATGATTTCCCTTGTTTGTGCATAGTTGTTAATTTGTTCTATTAAAAAGTTGTTAGATGTATATATCTTGGATTACAAGTTTAATTAAATCACAATAGTTTTCCAAAAAATGTTGCGACTGTTGCCAAAAAGAGTTTTCTGAATTCTTGAACTTTAAAATGCACTTGGTGAACTAGGGTAGATAATAATGATCGGCCTACGGCAATTGTGGTATGATTCACTTGGTTAATTCTTGTTAATGTTTATAAAATCGACATGAAAGTCGAATTTACAAAGATGCATCGCTTTCATAAGACCATGGTAGGGTTGTGTAACTTGGTTTTGTGGTCATTAGAGATAGGGTATAATTATATTTCATCAATTTAGTGTTCATACATCTTATAAAGTAATTATTTAGATTAGTGATTCTACGCCCACAAACAATTTCTACAAATATAACCCACAAACTGATGTGGCATAGCCACGTCAGCGAATCTCTCCAACAAAAAATAAAAAATAAAAAAAATAAACCTCTCTCAAATTCATCTTCTCGAGTCAAGTTTCCATCTCCACGATGGTTTTGATTAATCTTTGTATATTTTGTTACATCAATTCAAAAGAAAATAGTCGATTGTAGAAAAATAGTACAAGATGTCCACAAATTTCAATTTTTTCGTCCCCTTAGTTTCAATAAACCCCAAATCCTAAAATTTTAGAACACTCAATTGTTTTCATCGTTAAATCTATCTTGATGCAAAGTACAGATTTTGAATTCCGGTTATTGATACATATAATAAAGTGCACTTTTAATTTTTAGTGAATGGAGAATGATCCAATGAACCAAAGAGAAGGCAAAATTGAGGAGGATATATCATGAAAAGAGAGATGTTGTGGAAGAGGAAGGTATATAGGAAAGAGGAATTGAGAGAGTGATATCCAAAAGGTAGAGAAGAATTCATAGTAACATTTATCATATTTGAACTGGGTGTAGAAAGAAAGGAAGAACGAGACTCAGAGAAGTAGAAAGAAACAAAATGTGGGAGAGTTTTTTTAAGGGGCTGCTGATGTGGTCATGCCACATCAACCGACACATCAGTTTGTACATTTTATTTGTGGCTTATTTGTGAGTGTAGAATTACTCCTTTGACATATGGGTGATTACTTGATTAATTACGCTAGCAAATAGGTGATCACTTGAATAATCACTTTACACACTAATGTATGAGTGATTGCTCGAGTAATCACTAATGTATGAGTGATTATTTGAGTAATCACTTTAATATTTGTCTATTCTTATTAGAATAATCAATTAAATAAGCCACCAATTAACTAGAAAAAATTGACAAAATTCAAAGATGTCTTGGTGTTTGATTGGTGACTTGTTGATAAGTTGATGAGATTGGAGAGAAAAATGAATACAACTTTAAGGAGACAAGTAGACGACATAACGTACCCAGTCCAAACTATAGTTATTTAGTGACCCAGAAGAAAAAACCATATTTGTGTAGAAGTTAAAATATTTTGAAAGAGGCATGTGATTTTTTCCTTAAACTGTAAAGCCCGCATAAAAGCCTCCATAATATAATATTATATAGAAAATTTTTAAAAAATTACATACCTATTACCGAAAAACAAAGAAAATATTACATACCTGAATTTTATGATTTGTTAATAAGGGATGATCAAGAGTAGGTTGCTTGAAAATGTCAACACAATCATAGATATCTCCTTTGACCTGGACAAAAAAAAGTAAATGATATTAACCATTGAGTTAAATAAGTCTACCTGTATTCTTAAAAAATTAAAATATTGTTCTATGCTTGAATTAGAAAAATAAAATAAAACTTAAGCATCAAAATTAGTCTAAAAGCTCCATTTCTATTACTTGTGAAAAAGGCCTATCAAAAACAAAATGTCTAAATAGGGTTTTAGACTTTTAGTATAGTATCAAAATTACGAAAACAAAAAAACATTTCACAACGCAATGCAAAGACAAATAACTAAAAAGTCACATTATAACTTCAAGATAGACTAGTAGGTAAGGGGGGTGGTTCAAGATACGAGCAATTAGAAATGTGTGGAATATACTTAACACAGGATATATGACAAGATAAAAACATTGGACTACAACAAGATATAAGATAAACAAGAAAAACCAGGTTGCAGTTTGACAAGGTTCAGTCACATGGAGAACAAGTGTGTGTAGCAATTTTGTTTTTGTAATCTAGACATTATTTTGACCAAGTAGAGAAATAAAGAAACAAGAAAGAAAACCAAGCAAAAGACACAAGGGTTCATGGTGATTTGACAATCATGCCTACATTTACTCTTCAAGGGATTTTCTTTTTATTAGTATTATTTTTTTTTTTTAAAGTTTGTATAATTCATATATGGGTATAGAAAAAAACTAAGTGGAGAAAAATCAGTTTAAGGAAATTCTATCTTGATGATTGTGTAATAAAGAAAACCCAATTGTTCTCAAATTCTTTCCCACCTTCTTTGTTCCAAGACTAATTATATATGTCTTTTTGGTGTTAGAGAGAAAACTGGAGAAAGAAACTAACAGAAATGATAAAGGATACGAAGAACATTCTTTTCTTAATCTTAATTACTTTTAAGTTCCTCTTCAAAAATTTGTAAACGCGCATGATTTTGTAAAGTCCATATGCGAACAGTCCGCACTAGAGCCACCCTATATATATATAGCCCACCCTACTTATCAGATTTTGTTCACCAGGGGTCCCATTGGTGGTTTCCACCAGTCTTGTGATTGGTCCAAGTAGCATGTGTTAATAAACATAGAACCGTGACACGGTGGGGACAGACTTTAGGAAGAGAAATCGAAGAGAATAAGGAGAATTGAGAGAGAGAAGAAGATAGAAGAAAGATTAAAGGAGAAGGAGAAGCAGGAGAATTGAGAGAGAAAAGACGAGAAGAAGATAGAAGAAAGAGAAGTAGGAGAATTGAGAGTGAGAGAGAGAATATGAGAAGAAGAAGATAGAAAAAAAAATAAAAAGAAGTAGGAGAATTGGTCAAGTGATTGAAGAAGAGAAAAAAAAATTAAAAGTGGACTGACGGACATTGTTTTGTTCCACACTTGAAGTATAATGGATATCCTTAAAGTGGGTCGATTAATATAGTTTTTTTAGTTATTAGATATTAATAAATAAAATAACAAATTCTTAATATAAAAATTACTAAGAAATACAAAGAGAGAAAGTTTATCTTTTTCGCTAAGTCAGAGAAAATGAAACTCCATTAGAACTGGAAACATGAAAAATACAATAAGCTACAATCAGTCAATCATGGATTGATTTTACAATATTTTTTTTGGATGGAATTTGCCATTGACAAATTACAAAAAAAAAAATTCAATGATACTTTATAATTTCACCAATTCATTAAACTTGTGGAAAAATTTCATAATTGATTTATTTATCGGATTTTTAACTTTTAGTCTGATATTAGTTTTATCTATTAACAATCCCTTATAATTTTGTCGGTTCTTCTTTCTATGGGATTCATTAGGTACTTTAATGCTTTCTTGAATCAGTTTTCTTAATAACAAAGTTTACCCATTTAAGAATTTTTTTTCTTTAGAAGTATATGGATTTGAAACTTAATTGAATCACACGTTGATAAAACTTGAAGCCATAAACATTGAACTCTGTTTCTTCCTTGAATAGTTGCCTCGTTGATATAAATATAAATATTGAACTCTGATATTTTTATTATTGTAATATCTACATATAAAATATAAATATAAATTAATTACAGCTGAAAACATGCAACCTAGAACAATTCCAAGACTAACCACCAGTGGGACCCCTTGGTGAACAAAATCGGATTTCTACTTATAAATAGTCCTATTTGACTTTGGCTTTAATGATTAGTCCCACTTTCTAATATTACATAGATTGTATTTTTTTTATTGAAACAAACAACTTTCTTTGCAATTCTAAAAAATTACAAACTTTCTATTCCATTCCAAAAATTGCAATTTTTTTATCTGTGTAATTCTAAAAATTGCTAATTATTTAGTTGTGAAATTCTAAAAAAATTGTAATAGAAATTCCAGTAAATAGAAATACCACTAAATTACGATTTTAAATTGTAAAAAAAATCCCTCAGTAGAAATTCTACTAAATTGCAATACCACTAAGATGCAAGATGCGCTTTTAATTTCTTAATAGAAACTCTACTTAATTGTAATTTCTTAATAATAATTCAGGGTATTTTTGCAAAGTATCATGTACTCATGTGGTAAAAAAGAGGACTAGTCATTAATGTGGTTGTTTGATCGGACAAATCCATAATGCACATTACAATTTGGGATTTTTAATCTGAACACTGTATTTTCTACTAACATATCTCTTTCCTTCCTCGTCTCGACCTATATTTATTCTTGTTAAATTTGGTTATTTCTTATCTGCCCTGAAATCTAAATTCCCTAACATAGCCTTAGTTTACTGATTTGACAAGCTAGATTCGGAGAAAACAAAAATCAATATCAATTACCAAATACAACATAATAGTAAAACATCTATATAAACATGTCATCTAAAGACTCACAATTTCACACGTAAACAATTATCCCGAAATAATGAAAATTAACCGAAAATCTATTAAACAATATACCTGAAAGGTTTTGATGGGTTGTTTATTGAGAATTCTGACTTGTCTTTCTAGCTCTATAATCTTCTTCAGTTGATAGACTCGTTCCTCCTCTAACTCCATATTGACAATGAATAAGATCAAAACTGCTATCCCGATTGTGACCTTCATACTCCAGTGAATTCTAACAACCAACCTCTGTCTTGGGTATGGAAAGTGTTTGTTCTACTTTTTATACACAAAGTTGATTCCACTGTTGTATTGCATTAATTAAATATAATTTGATGTTAGATTTTTTTTTTTTTTGGTAAGTTGTACTTTTCATAGTAAGCATAAGATAAAAAATAATCATTTGGATTCTAAGTTTAAATCTTCTGCATATTCAACACATAGATTTTTATTTTCATTGTTGACTATGTATCTGCACGCGCATGCATGATTTTATGGTAATTGTTTGCAAAAATGGATACTTTAGTAGATTGTAAATAGGATAATTAGTGGTATTAAGAATGGGTTAAAAATATATTTTGGTAATTTAAAGTTAAAGAAGGGTATTTTTGATATTTAAGGTTTTAGTATTTGATGTCCACCAGGGGTATTTTTGTTATTTAAAACTAGTGATAACCCATGCTTACGGCATGATTATTTTAATTTTGATTTAAATTTTTTTTTTCAGAAATTATTGAAACGAATATAGATAGTATTTTTCATAGTAAAAGTAGGTGATACAATATTTTTATTTTTAATTTTTTTTTTTGGGGGGGGGGGGGGGGTGGGCATAGTTGTCATACTATTTTTATGCAGTACTAGGTGATGCAATTGTTTTCATAGACATTTTATGTTTAAAGATATTTTTATTTTATTTATAAAAATTATTGAAATGAATTATTGTAAAATGATAATAATTTTATTAGGGGGCTATTCCTTGATAGAATTTTAAAATTTGATAAAACCGGGAAAAAGAATTTGTTCAGAAAACTTATTATAATAAGTGTTTGTAGTGAGAGGTATATGAATACTTGGATACGTTTGCAACAATTCATTAAGTGTTTTTCCAGTTGCAACATCTAAAGTCTAATGAAGTTGTAAAGTCGAGATACTTGAAGGTTAAGTTGAATCTAGCCGATAAGAAATAATCATTTGGATTCTAAGTTTAAAAATCTTCTGTATTTTTCAACACATAGATTTAATTTTTCATTGTTGACTATGTATCCTGCACTCACCATGATTTTAAGGTGGAGTTTGTTTGGAAAAAGAATATCTTAGTATATATAATAGGAAAATTAGTGGTATTAAGATGTTTTGTAAATGGGTAAAAATGTATTTTGGTCATTTAAAGTCAAGAGGGTATTTTGACATTTAAGGTTTTTGATATCTTATGTCTGCCAGGGGTATTTTGATTATTTAAAATATTGGACTAAAATGGTTATTGGCCTTGATGCGGCACATGTCATGGGCCATATATGTTGTTGGGTCAAGTGGAGATTTATTACTTGTTGGGGCCAAATAGTCATTTAGCATGGCTGGGTTTGATATAAACACTTATAATAATTGTATGTTTATACTGTATTTCTTACGTATATGGGTGACAGAAGGCAGAAATTTTGAATCAGGTAACGGTGACTTCATCCGACATGCTCTCTTTATAGTAATATAGATTAATTTTTGTAAAGGACGATAACAACTAAGAAAGAAAATAGGATTTCTTCTACAAGATCCATTGTATGAATATTCCTTTGGGCACTGAGCTTCATGGTAACACAATCTAGCAACCGTGATCCTTTATTTGGCAAATCCCGGCTGTGTGTACCTTAGATAAAAAAAACCGACAGTTGTCACCGTTGGCTGTATAAAAAGTTAAACCGGGAGAACCTGAGCATAAGCCAGTCAAGCCTGGGCTATCAGGTAGGGCCCAACCCGGTTTCAAGGGATCCACATACGCTCTGTGGACCTTGACCCATCGGATTGTCCATGATCAACGGGTGGAGCCCCGGTTATTGTATAAGAAGTTGAACCGTGGGCTCCCATAAATTGACTAGGCCCACCTCAATAAAGTAGGCTAGGTCCTCCTAGTAAAGTCCAGCAGCGACAATGGCTCATCCAAAGGCTCAAGACAGAAGCCTAGAGGACCTGAACAGGGTGTATTCAATGAAGATTGGGCCTTCGGTCAGAGGAGTCAAACCCAAGTCTTTGCTTTCAGGCTTGGTCAATCCAAGTCCCAACCAACTGGATAAGTCTAGCGAGATTCCAGGCTAACGGAACCCATGGTTCTAGCTTGCTGGAGAAGATAAAGGAAACCCAGGTTGAACCAGGACATATCAGAGGATGCCATTTGGCAGTCATCCTGGTCATAGGGAATATAAACCAAGGGGATAATTGTTCGGCGGCATGCAAGCTATCTCCATGGTAATCATCTCCACAGTTTTACTACCTGACTTCGTGGAGTCAAAATCGGAGGGGTGGTTGAGCCAGCCTCCTCCGGCCTACTACAAATACAGGAGTTCTACACCTCCTGAACTACGAGTCTTTCACTGAGCAACTCTATTAGAGCTTAGTGGAAGCAAAGACTTGATTCCAAGTTGATTATCTTGGATACGTAGGCAGCCTCATTCCGATCAGATCCAATCTTGTATGACACCCTTTCAACTTACATTTGGAGCAGAAGAGATAATGTCTACGGAACTGCTAACTCCAACAACCCGTACTGCTGCTTTCCTTACAGGGGAGAATGAAGGGATTCTGGCTAGAAAAAAACTGTTCTTGACGACTAGAGAGAACATGCCCTACAACACCTCCTCCGATACAAGGAGACCGTCAAAAGTGGACATTCAATTCGTAAAGAGGAAATTCAATCTGGGCGACTGGGTCATGAGGAAAGTCAAGGTCATTACTGAAGATACAACCGCCGGAAAGCTTGGAAAAATATGGGAAGGACCTTACATCCTAGATAGACATGCTGCGAATCGCTCATACTTCCTTAGAACTCTGTCCAACGACCTCTTCTCCGAACCATGGAACGCTTTCCACCTGAAGAAATTCTAAATGTAATGTACTCCATTTGATATTTTCAATAAAGATTCTTTCCTGCAAGAATTCGAGAACTTTGTATTATTTACTGCTAAAAATCCTTAGTGCAAGATCAAGTCTTCACTGAGGTCCAGGATGCCCAGACCTACTATTAGCTTCCGATCCTGGTTAAGTCATAAATGCAGAATTATGCTCTTTTTAAGTGCAATACGCCCGAGCCTAGCTTCCGGCCTTGGAAACCAAGGATGTCAGAGATCAAACACCATCCAACCCAGGGTGCCTGGACTTAGCTTCCGATCTTGGCTAAGTCCTAAATGTAGAGTTATGCTCCTTTTAGGCCCAAGAGGCCCGGAACTAGCTTCCGGTCTTGGAAATCAAGGATGTCAGGATCAAACCCCTTCCAATCTAAGATGCTCGAACCTTGCTCCCGATCCTTGCTAAGTCCTAAATGCAGAGTCACACTCCTTTTTGGCCCAAGACGCCTGGACCTAGCTTATGGTCTCAGAACCCAATCTTAAGAGCGAGGCCATCCACTCTTAAGAACCGGGCCATTAGGTAACCTAGCCTGCCCCCGGATCGCATGCAATACAGGGACGAACCCTTTTCAGTAGCAGACCATGAATCGCCATGGAATCAGCAAGAAAAATAATTGTTATCGTCCCAAGGAAAACTCATTATAACGATAAGGGGACGAGGGAGATAGTCAGTTGAAATAAATGCTGAAAATAAGGTAAAGATATCTAACAAGGTATTTTTTGCATAACAAAATTTTTATTTCTTTTTCAGGAAAAGATCTACAAGAGAAAGTCCCCCGCCAACCGGGACAGGAATCTTCCTACAAAAGCCTAACAAAGCAAAGGCTGAGAAGAAAGACCGGGGCCATCGCCGCCCTTCTTCGCCTTCTCCTTCTCCTACTGATCGAGGACCTGTTGGTAGACAGCCTTCGCCAACTGGAGCTCCTCAACGTCCCGGTCATACGCCGCCTCCTTGAAGGTGAGACGTCGGTCCAGCTCCATCTTTTCTCGGGTCAGCTTCCCGCAAGTGGCCTCCAGCTTTGCCAAGGAAGTCTTGGCATCCTCCTCTCTGAAAACCAGCTGTCAGGGTGAAGTCCAAATTTTGATAGTCCGTCACCGCCATGGACCGCTTGTACTCCTCCAGAGCCCACCGGTCACTGTTGGCTGCCGTCAGGTCTTTCTCGAGCTGACTACTGTTAGTTCGCAGGCGCTCCAGATCCTCCAAGGCAGAAGACCGGGGCCTGACACTCAACTCAAAGATCTGGGCCATGGCAGCTTACTTTTGACAGACAAGAGAAACAGAAATCAGAAATGAACATACATACAACAACAAGTCTACAGCCAGAATTCAAGGCAGGGAACATTACCACAATCAGGTTCTCGACCGCCACCCTCATCGCTCGATCGCGAGAAAGGCGGTTGTAGTATGCCTGGTCCTCCGGATGCAGGTTCTGAAAAATGTAATCGAAGACAGTGTAGAGGTTCATGATGTCGGAGTCCCTAATCGAGATCGGTTACCAACTCAGAAATGCAGGATGAATAGTGATCGTCGGCAGTGGGAACTTCGGAGTAGACTCAGGCTGGTACTCGCCCGATTCAGGGCCTAACTGCACAGTTGGGCCAGTGGGCATGTCAGTATATCGGATTTGGTCGCCCCATCTATAAACCGGGGCTACATCATCGGCAGTACCCGGCACAGTGAACTCCACCTTAGTCTGGACGTTCTCAATGGCCTGAACGTCTTCAACATGGACCCGAGAGCAATTACCAAACCGGGTAGTCCCCATCAGCAGTCCCCTCAGCACCCGAGGGATGGCATCCTCCCTTTTCGGGGGCACAACCTACCCCTGGTCAGTAGGAGAAGCAAAAACAACTCTCTTCGAGCTCCAGGCAGACTCGTTTAACACAGCCTTGCCACTCACATCAACCGGGGCAGGGAACAACACAGAAATTACTTCAACAGCAAGGGGTTGGGAAGGTCTTACCTCCACCAGAGCCTCAACTCTAACATCACCAACACTGGGGGCGTCCACTTCATCCAGCGGGCCTCCCGGAACCACAGCTGCCTCGCCTCCCCCAGCAGTAGAGGAGACCACCGTATCCTCGGACAAACCTCCCACCATCTTCGGTTGGGCTAGGTTGTCCACCTCAGCATGTACCTGCACCTGGGTAGAATCCCACAGTAGTTGATTCGCCAGACCCACGGGATAACAATAGACCGTTATCCCTCGATATCAAGCTTGGATCACCGGAGGTGTCAGATGAGCCATACAAGACATGTGGTCTCCCGGCCACCCAAGGGAGGGTTTGCATGACAAATGGAGCTAACATCACTAACCTGGACATCCTCGACGACTGGGATGATTTTTGGTAGGGCATCCGGAATGGGCTCATCAGGAGGAGATCTTCCCCCGACTAGAAGAGCCTCATCGTGCCAATCGTCCTTCTCCCCCCGTAGATCGACAACCTGACTCTCAACCGGAGGCTCCTCCTCGACATTGGGGATTGTGCTTCCTACAGTAGTAGTAACTCACCAAAGCTCGATTCCACCTCTGATCAATCCAAGTCTTTGCTTCCAGGCTTGGTCAATCCAAGTCCCAACCAACTGGATAAGTCCAACGAGATTCCAGGCTAACAGAACCCATGGTTCTAGCCTGCTGGAGAACATAAAGGAAGACCCAGATTCAACCAATACCTTTCAGAGGATGCAATGTGGCAGTCATCCTGGTCAAAGGGGATTCAAACCAAGGGGATAACCGCACAGCAGCATGGAAGCTATTTCTACGAAAGTATTTTCACAGTTGAACTACTTGAGTTCGTGGAGTGAAAACCGTAGGGGTGGTTGAGTCAGCCTCCTCCGGGCAACTACAAATATAGGAGTTGTAAACCTCCTGAAATACGAGCCTTTCACTCATGAACTCCATTAGAGCTTGGTTGAAGCAGAGACTTGATTCCAAGATCATCATCTTGGATACGTAGGCAGCTTGATCCCGATCAGGTCAAATCTCATTGTATACCCCCCTATCTTATGTCTGCCTATGCAAAGCTTTCATTGTATACCCCCCCCCCCATCTATACATATCTCGAGTTTGTTGATCAAATTTTGCACCCACACTCTTTGGCGCCCACTGTGGGCTCCAATCAGTTCTAGAGCCTTGAGGAATCTCGATCCAGTTATACCGGAGTTGCTGCAGCAATGGCTGGAAGTAAGAGACGCCCAACTCGTTCCAACAATGAAATGAGCCAAGTTACTTAAAGTTAGATAGAAAACCTTTCTCCCCTGTCTCCAGTTCTTGAAGTAATAGAACCTGTGAATCAAGAATCAGTTCTCAGGAGTGAGGGGCTTAATCAGGGCTCATGACACTCTGAAAGTGGACAGCCAGAGGCAAAAAACTTAGTGGTACAAATCACTAATAATCCTGGTAATCCTAACGCAGTCAGCAGGACTGTCATGATACAGCATCACAAGATCCTGAACCCTCCAAGGTAGCCTCAGGAAGAAGAGACCAAAGAATCTCTCCTTTGACAACTGAAGGAGGTTATACAGAGTAGCTGAAGGGAAAAGGACCAGTGGTAGAATCCCCAACTGCAATCATCAAGTGGATGACCAGGAAAAACACAGAACTAAGGAGAAAGAAGAGAACCAGAGTCGGAGATAGCCAGTCATCTTCAGCCTCGTCTTCTAGTCCGTCTTCTCAGAAGAAGATATGGCCACGGCCAGTAGTGACCGGAGTCTTACTCCTCATAGCCATGGTCTATGTCCTGTTTGGGACATGCTCGCACCAGGAAGAGATAAGATGTGTATATCTTCTGTTCAGAGACATCGATGTGGACACGCGAGAAGTCCCGGACCACGTCGTTCGCAAGATTACCCGCAACAGGTCCGTTGAAGAAGTCACTCCGCCAGAAGTACTGCGCAAGAGGAGGCACTAGTGCACTCCCCTGGCACGCCACGGTCAGAGAGCAAGGGGCCCACAAAGGGCCCACATTCATCAGAGACAAGCGGAGCTGGATGTGGAACAGATGAATCAACTCAAGCTGCAAAAGATGATCGACTTGGTTATTTCCAACAAAGCCAACCGGAATGAACGAATCAGGTAACTTACTCTCGCAAGGTTAGTCGTATCACCTTTGGCAGAAGAGGTCAGGAGTCATATAGTCCCAGCCAGCTTCAAATAACCGCCCTTCGAACAATATGACGAGACAAGCGGTTGTCCAGTTCAGCATGTTACGAACTACAAAAACACCATGGCTATCTAGGACCATGATGACAAGTTACTTGCAAGAATGTTTGCTGTTTCACTCAAAGGCGAAGCACAGCCGTGGTATCATAATCTGCCACCTGCATCCATCAACATTCGTACAACAGGCTTAGTTGTTCGAAGAAATATATCTGTTTATTTTGAAGACCAAGAAAGGAGCTGAAGTCTTATTCTCCCTACAGTTAGACCGGAGCGAAACACTCAGGAATTAACTTATTTGTAATATTCTCTCACAATTGCAATTCTTCACTTTAGCTTTTCACAAATTTTTTCTTCCACTTTGTGTTTGATCTATAAATTCAAAAAACTTCTTATTGTTTATGAAATCTTTCAATTTTTTTTCGCTTTTCATAAATCTAATATCTTTTCTTACAACTACGACTAATGAATCTAATATTTTTATCTAACCTTTGAGCAATTTGTATGATAAAAACCTCTTTCTGAGATTGAATGTTTCTTTAAAAGTAAGGTGAATTCAAATCATAATCCTTACTTCCTCATATATATTCATATGGGCTGTTGAAATCTGACTTTATATCTTTGTTGAAGTTGATGGAAATATTTATTTAGAGATAATGAGTGAGAATTATAGAGTTGAAGCTATGCTTTCTTTGTAAAACATAGAATGTATATCTAAACCTCATATATCAATAAGTTGGTCTAACAAATTAGTCAGTATAAGCCTATTAGAACATTAGTAATGAGAAAGAAAAATCGAGAAGAAAAAAACAAAACTTTAAATTAACCAAAATAATATTAATCATAGAAATACATGTTTCCTACACTTAAATTTAATCAGACTTAAAAAGAAGGGTTATAGATTCAATTATAAGTAAAATCAAATAAAAATGAAATCAAAAGTGTTTAGAGAGAAAAGAGAGAAAAAGACATGTTGTTGCTTGACAACCTGCTCTAGAGTAGCTTGTTTCCTGAGATGCAAGAAAATCCTACAAAGAAGAAGATGACATAGGGTTATTTTGGTATTATTTGATTTTGTTCCGGTAGTACGTGATTTTTTTCCTGCAAACAAATATATATCTGTATAGTTGGACTAAATATAATGTAAATAATAAACCCGTGTCCTTGGGCCAACGAAACATAAGCCCAAGCCTAAAACCCGAACAAACTATTTGGTTTGGCCTTGAAACAAGTTTTTAGTTATTATATTTCACGGGCCTTAACTCTCACTAACTTGAAAGAACGCCTAAAGTATCAAGTATTGGGTTTAAGTTGAGGATTATGAATCAAAGTTGATAAAAGCTCCAAGTCCATTCCATCTCCTCAAGGACTTCTACACAAAAGAGGAAGCCTATATTCAAAAGAAGAAAGACTTTGAAGCGAAAAAGGAAACCACATCTGCACCAAGCTCAAAAGAGTATTTTTACTTAACCAAAGTCCAAGAAGATAGCTCACTGTGATCCAGGCAGAAGACAGAGTAGATGACTGAAGATCGAAAACCAGAAGTCCACAATCAACTTGCCACCCCGCAGCTGCTATCTGCCACCTCACGAGTTGACCAGTCCCAAATGGTGTCGGTCATGTGCTGACTTATCTATAATGGGCCCTACACCGACCTAAGTCTATCCTATTGCCGACTTGATGTATTTAGACATGCCTTCATGGTCGAACAATGTATATACTCTAAAAAACTAGGGTTTTGATATAACTCGATAGAGAAGAATAATAATCAACCTTTTGTATATTCAAGGTATAGTTCATCTTATTAGGTTTTTAAGGTTTAAGAGCAATAAAGGTATGTTTTCCAATTTGATGATGACTTGTTCCTCATCATTGGAAGGCTAACCCTTTAGGGGATAAGTAGCCTCCATTAAAGAAACCATCATATTTAATTATAGTTTTTATGTTTGTTCTTCGTTGAATCATTTTCATGCAAAATAGTTATAACAATTCTTTTATATTACCATATCGGGAGAGAAGTAATATGTTAGTTTATTCTTTTTAGTGTTTTTGTATGTCTATCATGCGTACATGCTTAATACTTACAATACCCGAGAGGTAAGTACATAATAGGGTTTCATTATAAACATGGATTGCTTAGAAGATAATATATATACACTTGCATGGGTGGAACTGTAAAACCCGGTTTATATCATAAATTTTTATTCTTTAAATTTTATTGGATTATGAAATATTGCATACATATCTTTAAGGGTTTAGATTTAATTTTCTATTAAGTTGAAGGATGATATATTAATTATTAAAAAAAAAGAAGTAAATGGAATTGGGTTGCCTTGCAGATTCGTTCCTTGTCCTAAAATAAAGCCCATTAAATTTTCCATATTATTTATATTAAAATCTTAGGGTTTTCATATTTTTTTTACAACACCATATTTAGGTAAAGAAGAAAGAATTAGAATGAATCTAGAAGAAGATTTGGATTTTTATGTTTATACAATTGAGTAGACGTTTTTGTTTTATTTTTCTATTGTTTTTGTAATTTAAGATTTTTTACTCATATTTTAAAAATCATAAAAAATTCGTTTATAAAGATTTTTAATTGATTTCAAAACCCTAGACACTAGATTGAAAGGTTTCCATTTGAGTAGTTAAGACCAATTTATGAAATCAATTTTAATTTGGTGAAAAGGGACATGCAAGTATTACAACCGTTGCAGTTTTTAGTTTCTGTACAGTTTAGTATCGCAAGGTTTTGATCCCTCTAGACTTAATAACTTTAATTGGAAATTTTATGTAGGTATAAAACCTAATTTATAACAATATATATATATATACTAGTTGTACCCGTGGCTTTGCCACGTTAGTTTCTACCAACAGTATAATGAAAACTTTAACATTGTAAAAAATTTCAATGAAATCATAACTAAAAATTTCTGTTCACGCACTAAATCCAAGACGAACACAAAATTATCATAATTTTTCGTTAATGAAATTTTAAAATTACTGTACGAAAGCATTGGCAATCAAATCAGTGACCACTGCTAATGCTCCCTCAGAAGAATTTAATGAGTTTCGTAAAAAGCTAGTGGGAGTGATGACTATGACTTAGAATTATTTGCGAAGTTGGTCAAAGCACTGGAGATTGGCATGGCTAATGTGGACTCCTATTGTGCCTCCAACTCCCATGGTGCCTCCTAGCTTGTTTTTTACCTTAGGATATGTTGCAATTGGTGTTTGTTGTGACCAGCGAAACCGAGATCATGATCATGAGAACGTTCTATCCTTTTTATTGGGATGTGTGCCACTATTTATCAGATGCACAAATTACATTGCTAACCTTTATAACTTCCTCTTTTACTTAATGGTGTTAAGTGACATGATATCAAGGTGTTAAGTAAAGATAATTTCAGTGGTGACCTGACAAAATTTGGTGGCAACGGAATCAATTTTTTCTATTCGAAATGAACTGCAATGACTTGTATTGATTCAGTGTTGTGGTTATTTATTTAATATAATGTGTCATAAATGTATTGGCACAAAATTTTAATTTTACTGGCACCTAACTTAATCACTATATGTTTTCATCAATTTTGTCACCCTAAATATGATGTCATCAAATTCCACATTAATTTGAAAGATTTGGTGCAGAACCAAATGTTTCTTATAAATCTGTAGTTTGACGTACAATCAAATTCATCATCATGAAATATTGAGTACATTCCACTTTAAAAGGAATCAAGAGAGTAAACATGTACTTGAAAGAGTAAATAAATAAGAAATGTAAATGGCCTAAATCCAATATGGTGACTGACATGAATTGTTGGAGACATTTTGAGGTTCAAATCCTCGATATTATTGATAGTAAATCTGGCGGAACCTCTGAGCATGATTTTAACACATACATTAGAGCAAGTGCATCTTCTAAACAACTTTTAGTATCATCGCTAATCATTCCAATTGTCATTTTCTCCAATTCCTCTTGTGTATAGATGTGGATCTTGGACACGCTATAATAGAAGTTATTGCAAAACACCTTACTCATTAAAAGAGAACATCATTTGCAAGTGTAGTTCCTAGATGAAAGAGAAAAGCAATCAGATTTTCATCCACGTCTGAATTCAAAGTCGACACATCTGAAGTGTGCAAAGTATTACAGGGATGAAGAAATAGAGTGAAATGTATCCAAAGAGTAAATGGTTTAAACTGCAAGTAGCAGTGGTGAGATTGTATCTTAGTTCCCTAATAAGCAGCAATAGATAATCATGGTAAAACAGATCCCCGATCTGATTGATCAACCCAAAGGAAGACTTTTAACTACAGGTGCATAAGAAGTACAAAATTCAACTTTTTCAAAGAGATTTGTATAAAAAAAAAATAAACATTAAATAAATAAATGAATTTCCCACAAAAGTATACACTCAGAAATAAAAGGTAGAACAATATACTCGATTATATTTGAAAATACTAATCATTATATAAATTTTTTTCGCAATTATGTACTTTTAATTTATACAGACTCAAGTGAACCACCACCAGCAACACCACATTTCATGTTACTTACTACAGATAAACTCAAGAACAAAAAACATCTTAACATAAACCAACTTACTGACTGACATAAGCATAAATATATATGATTATCTTAACATAAATCTATACCAACATATTTAACAGATTGACCTTGAGATTTATTGATAGTCATACCAAATGCTAATCTTTGGTATTAAAGATATCCGAGGAATCAAAACCAAATCCTTTGCATGACTACAATAAAGAATTCTAGCTTCTATGACTCTTGTTGCACCATTAACAACCATAAGACGTGTTCTATTGCAGAGTCCATCCCGTGGTTGAAGGTTGCATAATAATATAATTGGGCTACCTATTTTCAGTTGGAGATTGAAAGGTGGTAGACTCGGTGGATCAAGTGAATTTAAGTTGTCACTTGTGATTCGATTACCTCTATTTTCAACTTCTATGTCTTCTTCAATAACACTATCTGCAGCTAAGAACTCATACAACTCACCTGGAAGCAAATTTATTGTTGAAGTATTAATTGCACTAACATCATTGTTTCGAAGAAAAAGAATAGAACGTTCTTCCAGGTATTGTTGAGTTACTTTTTCCTTAACATTCAAGTCTGGATAAACTTTTGATATTAATTACATGGTGTCCTTACATCTTGTGATTTTTTTTTTGAATTTGAACTTTGTGTTCTGGATTTGTGCACACCTACAAATTAAATATGAGAATACATTATTTATTACAGAATTAATAAAAAAAATTTAAATGATTTAATTTAAAATATACCTGTAATAGGTATTCCGTAAATTTGATATTTTCTGGATCACTACTATCAAGGCGCATATTTTTTTACCAACGATAAAACTTCAACATGCTTCCACAAATTTGAATTTCTTAATGATGCACCCACAATTTGTTCTCTTGTTACTTTTGCAATATAAAAGTGTTTGCTTGAGGTCACCACCAAGAACTACTGTAATTCCTCCAAATGATTTGTTATTTTTCATTATATCTTGTAGTGATCAGTCGACAACTTCTACAAAAACCGATGTTCTAAGTATCAAGAAGGCTGACGTTGGCCTTCTTATAATTGATTAATAAAATTAAGTTAGAAAGAATCATAATAAAATTATCTGTCATTATCGGCTAAACTTATCGAGTTTACCTTCTACAGTAATTATATTATATATGTCTTTTATAAAAACCGCTACAATTATCTAATCTTATAATTACAGACTGTGTAGACTCATTATATTAGGTGATCAAAAAATATGAGCAGATCTGAACCAACTAAATTGTCCCTCCCACAGACCTGTCAGAACCCCACATAAACAATCCCAGGCTCCCTCTATCATAGACCTGTCAGACCCTCATTTGCTCTGCCTCATTAGTAAATATCACTCATTTAGTTGTTATCTTCCCACAAATTTTGGCCATTTGATTACAACGAATGAAGTTCATTTTTTTTTATTCTTCTGGGGTTAAGAGAGGCTTAGAGATTTGTATTTAAACTTAAATCATTTACTATCTTTCTTTCGATAATTAGAATTAGACTGTACTCTGAGTATGATTTTTTCTTTTAACTCTTCTAGAAACTACTTGCATTTGTTTTCTTCTATTTTCAAATAGGAGAAACAGGTTTAATAGTTGTCTATCATATTTTTTCTATTTTGACCTACTGCCCATACTTTATGTAAAATTGTAAATTATATTTATTAGAAAGCGAAAAAAAACACATCTAGGTGTCGATGCGAACTATGATGATATTAATTTTGTATATCATACTTTCCGTGTTCACTGTTGCAGGCATAATCCCTAGGAGATCCATTTGTATATTGTGCTTATAGAGCAGAAGAAAAAGGAGAAATGGAAGCTGCACGTGTCTCTCGAATTACAGTTACCTCTTTTATATGATGTCATTGCAAATGCCTAAAACTGACTGAGAATGGTTGTATCATCAAAGGGGACAATTCTGAGGAAGGCCAGTAGAGTTAAAGAACTACTATTGAATTTGAACACTCTATTAAAAGAGATCGAGTAACCTCATTTTAAGACCAGGTAGGTGTTAGGGAACAAT
Source organism: Aquilegia kansuensis (assembly GCA_020826895.1). Lineage (NCBI taxonomy): Eukaryota > Viridiplantae > Streptophyta > Magnoliopsida > Ranunculales > Ranunculaceae > Aquilegia > Aquilegia kansuensis. Next base: position 170,706 of record JAJHQE010000010.1, read on the forward strand.
GTAATCTATTCTGAAAGTATACTATACTCATTTAAGAAATGGCCATGTAGTGTAAACAAAAGTTATGTAAACAAA